>JAVTVY010045579.1:0-21715 GCA_036873755.1 Hanleya hanleyi
AAAGAGAAGAAATCCCAATTTCAAACGTCCATAAATTTTCCATCAGTTTTGATGGTGATATGATCATTTTTTACATGGCTATTTGTAGCATCTCAAACAATACTGAAGTGGTGGTTTGAAACGGACTTGGAATGCTGAGAAATTGTCATAATTTGTTTGTTTACAGTAGACTACCATCTGATTGTTCTAAACAGAATGTCACATCAGTACATCTGTGTCACAGGTTCTAAATCATAGACTCCAGACACACTGACCAGCATCACCCGCTGTGAACAAAGCAGTACCGTAGCTGCAGAATTATGAATGCTACATCACCTGTGTTGAAGAACAGCTTGCTGAATTTAGGCCATTTATAATTATATTTGTGTTTCCCGTGTCACTTGAAAAATTGACAGTCGGTAGGGGTTTTTTTCCTCCTCCCCTGTTTGGAGAGAAGGGCTTACACACCACGAATAATAGTATATATTCTAAAGTACCATAAATCAGTGGGTGGTACTTGTACTTTCCAATACAACGTGCAGCAGACAACCTGAAGTAGTACCACATGAGAAAACAATCTTCCCTTACAGCATCTTGCTAGTTGAAACTGCAATAATATACGCGACCGAAAAAGAAGAAAAAAATGTTGATTGCAATTTGTTTATTTTCATGGCGATAAATAAGAGTCGGTCGGGTTACAGGAAACACAAATATTATTACGAATGGCCTAAGCAGTTAGTCTCTAGCACCAGCCCTTATTGATGTTGGTGAGGTTTTCCTCCTTCAGAGTAAGCAGCTGGAGGAATGAAAATCGTGGATCCCACCCAATGGGGGACTAGCACAATACTAGCCATCCAATCACTTTTTTGTGATGGCCACTTCCCGTCTGCCGATTTTGGAATTGGCCCAGGGAACCAATCAACTGACAGAACTACCAGTTCCGGTTGACCTACTGGTTGCATTGAGCAAGTCTCCCATTTGGTTACGATTTATCAAGTGTGGAGAATTCGAGAATCTATTTTGACTTTACCTTGAGTACAGCTACTCCATCGGACAGTTTGGCCATTCTTTCGCTCATTTTCTCCTTCTCGTATTCCGAAGTCGACTGTTCAATATCATCTCTGATCTGCGTAATTCTCTTCTCAATATCGGCTTTATCCCCCTTGCCCTGGAAAAATGAGAAGAAATTGAAATAAATTGACAAGTACATGTATGCTATAGCAATAAAATACTCTAGAATGAATTGAACCCGGAGAGTGAAAAAATACAAGCTTTTAATGATTAACTATTCCTCAATTGATTCAAACTTGTTAGCTCTCCTTATCAAAAATATAATTCAAAGAATTTTTAGCTTACCCTATAACTGGTTTATTCAAACTTGCATGCCTGCAGCAGTATCAACTTGTCCCTTCCAACATACCAATAAGGGAAAATTGAGTTGCGCATAAACCAGTGAAGGGGCAAGAAAGACTTGCCCTTTCAAAATTTAGGTTGTCTGAAGAAGCCATATTTCGGTATTGTTTCGACCCCTGAACCGTCATCATTAATGTGTCATACACTTATCAGCAATGTATCCTACCTTCATCATTAACGTGTCATCCTTAGTAACAATAACCTCTCCCACGTTTCCCAGATCTTGGATTTGAACATCTTCTAATTTGTATAAATTACCTTCATCTCCAAATACCTAGAAAAGAGAAAACAAAGCTTTCTTCTTAAATTCTTGCTATTCTGAACTAAATTCTTAAACATCCGTCAATGGACCCATTCGGCTCATTTCTTGGTAACCACCGGGCCTGCACGTGATAAGCCTGCATGGGGAAGCTGACAGCCATGTGTCCTGATCAAGTTCTGATACATGCGATCTATTGTAATATGTTGTGTGCGAGTGAATAAAATGTTACTTTATATCCCTCCAGGTCTTCCCTTCACAAATATCAATGAAAGCACACGTGGATTTTTTTTTTCTGGCGGAATCCCTGCATTATATACGCGCAAAATTAAGAGATCAGTCAAAAGCAATGGTTTTCAATATCAGCTTCTGTTCTTAACAATAACCACCTGTTTTCTGGTTCATCGGCACCACTGATCTGTGAAAGCTAGAAGCCACTAAGACGGTTAGCAATCACGAAAGAAAATTTTCACAAATAATATGGCATCTCACATTTAATAATCACGGGGTTCCTACCCTTTGTGAAAGACAAATTTCCAGAACTTTTCCAGGTCCATACAACCTTTTTTCAGGACCTTTAACTGAATTTGCTGAACTGGGTTTGATATGATTTAAATGTGTACCTTGACCTAAGACATGTTTTTGCCAATTTCGAGGTTTCTAAGTCACGTAATTAGGTCAGAAAGTAGGTCACATTCACCTTGACCCAATTAGGTCAGATCATACTAACATTGACCTAATTAAAGCGCATTTCAATGGTCTTAGCAGGCATTAGGACATGTTTTTGTCAATTTTGAGGTTTATAGGTCACCTAAGTAGGTCAAATTTTCATCAAGAGTAGGTCAGTTCAGAAATTGCTGACAACAGTCCCCTAACGCACGTTCATGCCAAAAATCAAGGTTCTAAAGTCAACGGTTCTCCTTAATTTGCCGGAGAAAGGATTCGCGGACTCATTATCGAACAATTTGAAAATGAGAGTAATTTCATACAGATCTGACTAGATCGAAGAATAAATTCAGTTTGTTGGAAAGAAATTCCAGTAATTCAAGGACTTTTCAGGACTCTTTACAAATATTGTCAGATTTCAAGGATTAACACTCTTTACAAATATTGTCAGAATTCAAGGATTTCCAGGTCCTGGAATTTATTTTCTCAGCATTCAAGGAAATCCAGGACCCATACGAACCCCGTAGTAAGCTAGTCTGGTTTGTGAATGTTGATTTACAAAGTTGCTCATCCAATCGTACCTCAGATGTTCAGACATTTATGTGAGAAGTCATCAGACAAAGTCAGAGATAACATTCATCATTGGTAGGTTTGTTTCAATTTTCCAACACAGGCTGGTGTAACTCGATCCTAATCTTTCAAGAAATTTCACTTCAATTCCATCGATACATAGGATCCCATGTAACCCTATCTAAAGATAGGTTTCATAAACTTACAGCAGAAAAAAAACCCAGGTGTTTTCCAGGTTAATAATTTTAATTTTCCAGTAGTCTTTAGTACAATAACTTGAAACAAAGATAAGCAAATTAACGAAGTTCAGGATTAAAGTTTAGCGTGGCATCAGACCGCTGGTTCTCCTAGACGATGAAAGTGTAGTTCTTCAAGGAGTACCTTCATATTCAAGCATTTTTCAGGACTTTCCAGGCTAGCAATTAAATTTCAGGAGTTTTAATAATGACTTTCCAGGAGGCATATGAACCCTGTAAAGAGTCCCCACCCCCCAGAGACTGGCCAATTGGAAGTGGGGAAACAGAATTCCCCAGAAGTAACTCAGCCATGAGTGGATCAGAGCAATGCAAACTAATTAGAGGTCAGTGACCTCAAAGCCGGGTTTATAAAATTCTTGAACTTAGTGGGTTGCACTGGTCCACCAAACATTCTGGAATTATCTAGTGGTGTTGGTTGCATCCTGCACACACTCCAAAATAAGTTTCATAATACATGTATATGGGGATATAGGGTGGGGCGGTATTTAGTTATGTCAATAGGAACTGCAGTGTTTTTTTTGGATGATAAATTATAAAGAATACAAATGTTGCTATAATGGGGTTAATTTTACCATCTGATGGCAAAGGACAGTAACTGGTGCTTAAAGGACAGTAACAACTGGTGCTTTAACTTGAAAATTGAATCAACAATGGGCAGGAATACCTATTTCCAAGGTCTTTAGAACAATTTTCTATTTTTCAAGATTTTCAAGGTCGTGAATTCTGAATTGTCATTTTCAAGGTAGTGTACGGACCCAGTGTCCAGTAGTTTCAAGGACTTGGGGAATTTTTTTCAGGACTTTCCAGTAGTCTAGGGACCATGATGAGGAATGCAAGACTCCAGTTTGGTGCGAGAAGTAATGCTCCTGTATTTCACAAGATTGTTGCTATGGAAACAAATCCATCAGTCTCATTAAATCAGTATTTGTACCTCCAGCATTAGGTCAGGTAAGAGAAGATCATCATTTGGTTTGTTCCATAATTGTATCAACTTGTCAATTCCAGTAATAATAGGCTCATTCCCAAGTCACCTGAGGTGAAAATTGGCAATGTTGAGGAGGCAGTGGATGTACAGGAATTGTACAATCTGCCAGATGTGGGATCCCTATCCAAAACTGGAGCCATCAGTGAGCAAAGGCTCACAGGAATACCTCCCCGTCAACAAGGACGATTGGTATATTATTGTGAAATGATTCAAGTTGGCTCCTAAGTGGTGCCGCTGATGGGCGTATCGAGAAAAAAATACGATCCCATTGTATACACATATCAAATTCCAACAGAATCCATGAAGTTGTTAAAATTTTGTCTGGAAACAAAATTTCTGGTGGGTCAGATGGATACACAGGCCTCTTTATTAAAAGGATGTGAAATCGCTGAATAAAATCAATTTCTAGCTTTACAGACACGGCAAAAAAAGTTTCTTAGAACCATGTCAACACTTTGTAATGCCCACCGCAAAAGAAAAAGTTTTTTGGTGGGGGGGTTTACAATTCTCTGTTTTTTAAACATTTCTCTCACCGTTTCGCCAATATAATGTTCTTAGACATGGAGTCAGTGTCTTGTTTTATTTGAAGGAAATAGGGTTATAAAGGTGGACTCAAAGAACATTTTTGGTTTCATGCAAATTGTATTCAACTACTGCATGGGTGTGCCACAAATGGTGAATATATTTGGTCTGTGCAAAAGATAGAAAAAAAAAGATAGAAAAAATAACCTCCCTCCCTCATCTTTTTCTTCAAAAAGTGTCCGCAGCTAGTGATTAATTCCATTCAGCCTTAGCGCGTGTGCGAGGAAATGTCCAAGAACACCAGTACTTACTATTGCACCCGTTGCCACAGCCATATCAGTCAATGTGTTCTTACGGTTATCACCGAACCCTGGAGCCTTAACAGCACACACCTGCAGACCCACCTTTATTCTTAGCGACAGAAATGAGAAAAATCACCACTTGAATAGAATATACATGAATATATACATACATCTTTTTACAAATATATGGTAAATCGTTGCATTGTGACAGTATCTTTCTCCAATGACATTATCAAGATAAATTTTGTTTTCATTCCAGTATCATTGTCAGAACTGATGCAGAAAGTGTCAACTTGGGGGGAAAGTTTGTGATTTAATTGCACAAGGGAAAGTTAACAGAATTTGCTATTGGCATCGAAATGAAAATCTGCCTCCCCATATGTCCCCTGTTCTTGTGCTTTAGCAATGGTACCGATGGAAGGTAGCAAGAACTACACAGCACGTGTATCACGATAAACACTAAAAGCACAGACGTACCCAAAGGGAGATAATCAGCAACACTTTAAACTGTCAATTTTTATCCAGGTCCGGTTTTGTGCATATTTAGAAACCCGTTCTTGGTTATTTCATATCCTTTGAAAAAAGTTGTTTTTCTATATCTTAAACACTCGGATTTAACAACAGATTTATGGGGTTGTTTTCGGAAACCCCTGAAATTCAATTTAAAAGCTAGAGATCGTACAAACCTGTTCAATACTAGTGTGCTCAATGCCTCCCCATCAACATCCTCAGCTACAATGACCAGCGGTTTCCTCTGAGCATTTGCCAACTCTAATACCGGAATTATTGACTGCATACTGGAGATTTTCTTCTCGCTCAACAACACGAGCGCATCCTGGAATTCACATTTAGCACCTGAAATGAGAACATTTATCAAAGAAGATTATGTGATAAGGTAGCATTTGGCATATACGTGGTGTGGATGAGATTTGCTTCTCACTTACCAGCGCATCCTGGAGTTCACATTTAGCACCTGAAACGAAAACACATTTATCAAAGAAGATGGTACGATAATGCAGCATTTTTGCCTATATGTGGTGCAGTTGAAATCGCAAAAGTAAATGTCCTAAAAATAATTTTGTTTTAAAGAAACAGCAAGAGAAAATATATGTACACAATATGTGAGAGTTCTAGCTCGATTGCATTATGATTATAGTTACAACATGAAACAGAAATCCGCAGCACATGCTATTTCACGAAAAAAGGATCTAAATCGAGTCATTCAAACACATTTAGACAAGAATGACCCCTTGAACCAAAAAGATTTTCTAGCAGTGGAGATATGCCACCACACATCAACAGGTTGAATGCCATTTTTTGGTCAAAGTGGTCCTTCGTGTCTAACACCCGAGTTTAAAGGACTTGATTTGGACTCTTATTTTTTTTTTACGATATAGCACATGCTGCGGACGTACATGTGTACTTGTAAATTTTTGTGAAACAAAATATCAATTTTAATGATTTGGGAAAAAATTTATATTTCATCTCCTAAATAGCAGGGGTGCATTCTCTAATCATAAGCATGTGTATCAATTTTCATAATCATCCACTGACAACTTCAGCAATCTATCCTGATCATTTTTTTTTTCTTCATAATATTGCCTGTGAAGCAAGAGATGAATTTATTCAGTCTTACTATCACAATTGTAATGAAATTGTATCAGATTTGAATACCAGAAGTCTGCAAAGTGTTACCAGATCTCTGGAAAGTGAAAATGACAATTTCTGTAGCACCTCTTTACATCCCAGGCTGTCATGGGAAAGACAACATGAGGTAGACGAGATGCATAGAATTTCCTCTACAGCAAAGTGCAGTGTTCTTTATCTTCCGAGAACTGAACTTCCAGGACTATCACGACTTTTCATGACTTTTTATGGACAATTCCATGACTTTTCCGCTTTCGTTTTCGTTCATAGTCCTGATCCTTACGGCCAGTATTCTCTCGCGGACGTTTATTCCTCATCGCTGGGAGTTCACGATTAGGCAGATACTTGTCCATTTTAAACGTCTTGTCAACAGCACTGTCAATGTGGTCCGTCCCGCGCAAAATGATGAAGTCTGCGTTTATTGGCCGATATTAGTCCGTAACCAGGTCGTCGCGAAGGAGATTCCGTGACGCCTGGCCGGATACCCACAGGGTTTTTCCAGTTATGGCCGATGGCATGGCTTTCACTTTCACCGCCAAACAGAGAAAGCCCGTGATCTCCGTGGCAGGGAAATTTTGTATATATCGGCAACTGAAACCAATTCGTTCAGCAAATTTAATGCTAGCGAATCGACAAAAAAGTTCTATTTTATTGAATGCTGAATCAGAATTTCTGATTGCCCGTCGGGCAGGAGCTTGTAAATTTTACTTGTCCAAAATAATTTTCACTTGTCCCGGGCAGCCGGGCTAGCGATTTTGCACACCCTGCATACAAACCCTGAAGTATATTCTTTCCTGCAACAATGCTAACATATTGCCCTTGATATCACAGCCATCTCATATATACACCAAAACACATAGATGCCTCTGGTTTTATAGGTGGGAGCACCGCATAGCTATTTACAACTGCCCATATTCTACTATGTCGGAGCAGAATCACACACAGCTACACACGTGCTACCCACACGTGCTACAATACTTCAACAAAACGAAGTCTATTTCAGACATTAGACATGCTTCTTGGTCCATTCTACAGTAGGCTCCCTATAAATCTCGACACTCGAGAGAATAAGCAAAATTTGATTTTTTGCCTCATTCTCATTTTTTGTTATCAACGCCAATCAAAATCTGTCACCGGACCATTTTTCTTGAGGATTTTTGACCAGAAACCGAGATATTTTCTTTCCTCGGTACATAATTTACCCGAATATGTGTATGAATTCATCTGGAAACAGAATTTCCCCCCCTCTCGATTAACCCACCTTTAGCTGTATTCATGAAGTATGGGGATATATAGCCCCTATCAAACTTCATCCCCTCTATGGTTTCCAATTCATCCTTCAATGTTTTACCATCCTGTATATAAAAGACAAAATTAGTAATTAGATCAGAACTTGCATGTTATTGAGCACAGAACTGGTATTTCAACATTTGAAACTCGATACGCTTAGCTGGAGTTTGCCTGCCTTGCATTTTAAATATTTGCAATATAATATCCAACATGGAGGTTCTTCATTGGGACACTCAATCAGCGGTATGAATGGCAACTGCGTAAAGGTTCGGCAAGTTATTACAGTTAAAGGTTCCACCAAATGGTCCCTACAGGCCATACTTTTTTATGCTAAATTGTTTTAAGACATTTAATAACAGTTTGCTGTTTTGGGGAGTGGTCAAAAAAGAAAAAAAAAATTGGAACCCTCTATTACCATGCCTGTTTGGAAAATATGACAGTTGTGACCTGCTGACCAATGACGTTGCAGGGCTTCGTGTTTAGAATTAAGTACGGAAGGTAAATATAGCCCACCAGGGGTTTTTCTTGACAGTTTTGATGAAAAACAAATAAGAATTGAGTTTTGACGGTTTTTTGGAAATTGAGTTTTCCATGAAAAAATTGAGTATTTTATTTTTCGGACATTGAGAAAAAATTGAGTTTCTGTAACGAAATGCAAAGATAATACAGCTCGCGAGAAGAAAGAAAAGACTGCACTCACGTGGTGGAAGAGCGATGTGTGCGTTGTTGTTGTTATACGCACAGCCTACGTTTTGTTCCACTTTGCATGCGGGCGAATGACGTCTCATTGGAAAGGGAATTCCTTGTAGTTTCTGATTGAATGCGTGATTTCGACCGATGGCCAATCAAACAGACGATAACATCGAAAAACTGCAAGGGGTGTTTTCCCGTTTCTCTAGTAACGGTAACAGCCGATCCTGTATCGGTTACCTTGATTGGACAAGCGGGGTAACATGACCTACATCGAAGCCTACATCGAAGCGCTCATTGGCCATAGCCCTTCAACTGGGTCAAGCTGATCTGAGGGAAACGCCATTTTTATCTCCTCGCGACGAAATTACGTGGCGCAGATGCTCGAAAGAAATTTGAAAATAAAGTTTGTTTAGCGGATTTAATCGAAACCCGCACTTTGGAAATATAAACTGAGCTTCTGTACTTCAACTATACCAAAGAATCATATATTTTGAAGGGGTTTTCTGTGAGTATTTTATATTTTCTGGGCGGCTTCTCGACAACGTTTTATGGAAATCTCCGGTGGTGTTTTTTTTATTTTTCATTTTTATTTCTTCCCCCCCGACTTCGTTATTCTGAGACAGAATATCAAGTTTACATTCAAGAAATCAAATCAGGCTTAGCTAACAATATATGTATGGTTTTTATCGAGTTTCATGCTTGGTAAATTTGAAAAAAGCGATTTCAGAATGGTACATCGCTGTACTCGCATTGGCAGAAGCAAAGGCAAGCCAGTATTGCGGCTCGTCGCATTTTTCGTATAGAAAGACGAGAGCCGTTTGAACGGCTCGCCGCAACGTAACAGTTAAAATGCTGAAAAACTGAACTTAGACAAATAAAGAACTGAATAAAGATCTATGCATGGAGACATTCATACAGTTGACTCCTCGTCGATGATCAATAATAAACTCCAGTAAATGGGGAGAGTCAGACGCAGGCATTTGCACGTCGCTGAAAGTGAAAGTAGGCGGGATGATATATGTAGAGCTGCCAGATGTCAAGAAATGTAAAGTGTCTCCATCAGGGTACGAATTATAAAATGTTAAGGGCAGCCATTTCAAGGCCACTTTGGCCTTGCAGGGATTCATAGAAGTCCAAATTTTTTCTACCCAAATTAAAATATTGAGTTCTTTTTATGCTCAAATTGAGTTTTTCCAAGTTTTTACGGCCCACTCACAAGTTGATATTGAGTTTTTGAATGTTTTTACTACCCTACCAATTAAGATATTAACAAATAGTTTCTGTAGTACTAAGGTGAGCTACAAAAACTGTCCAATGCGTCTGGCACACTTCACCTCTGATACAGATTTTCACTGTAAAATCCAAATATAATTAAACATGATAAATAACTCATCCAGGTGAAGCTGGTAACGTGTTTTATAATGAAATAACGAAATAAAATTTGAAAAAGTTTTCTATGGGTAAGTGTCTAACTTGACAGATAAAATGGAGAGATTAAATAGGGACATTAATTAAAAACATTGTTTGATAGAAAAGAACCTTGTTGATCCAGTCTAGTCCACTGGTACTATAAGGACTATGTGAAAAAAAATAAACAAAGCTAAAAATATCGATTCCAAGCCCATGGTAATGTTTGTAGGAAATCAAACTTTTTTGTTCTCAACTTGATTATTTGATATAACAAAGTTATCTCCCTTGGACTTCGTGTTTCAACTTTTTAGAGACAACAACAGCGGTAAGAGATCACAAACTATCATAAACATTCAAAGATAATTATCATATAACGCTTGCAAGAGACGCTATAAATCCTTACATCATCAGTGGATTTTCACGTAAGATGTAGCAGCTGTCATGCAGAATGATGTCTTGAACTCGGACTTCTTTACGTCCATCGCATGGTCGCCGTCTAACTTTAGAACAAAGGCAGGGGTAGAATTTCGCAAAATTTTGCGAGAATCCAGTTGGATTCTCAGTGGCTTAGTTTGCGAGAATCCAAAGAATCTAAATTTGCGGACTTTGGATTCCCTGTGGCAGTTTGTGAGAATCCAAATTGCCTGCACCCAGCATTTCGTGACCATTTGCCATTTTCACCAGTGCGGGTTACTGCGCAACTAGATGTAAACTTCTCAATGGGAAAAATTGAAATCGCCTTAATTTATTCTCAGGAGGGTGGTTAGCACACATTAAATTAGTTCAGGTGAGTGATTGGTTATCTCCATTGATGAGCAGTATTCAACCTAAACATTTTTGCCAAGTGGTAAGTATATATACTCTGAATTTTATTTCTTTTGTATCTTTGTATTGCATAAAAAAAACTGTCTGCATTTCCAAAAAAAAAAACAATAAAATCTGGTCACCTGCCTCATTTCCTGGCAAGCAGTAAAACAAACAATTATTATTAATGACCCTTTATATAAAGATTAGGCCTAACAGTTTGCCATGGATTTATATCAGACACGCAACATTAAAAAAATATGGAAATTCCAGATATTTTTGTCCCACATATTTTCATTTCATACGTTGACAGTTTTTACAGTGAAAGATAAAAGTTACCAACAAGAGTTCAAGAGTCACAGAAGTGCAATGCCGTTCAAGGTAAAATCTTGACCTCAAATAAACTGACTTCTGAAGAAATGCGTGTTCCCAACGTAAAGTGGTAGACTGCGTTGTTGTTGTTCATGACAGGTCTCATGCAGGCAAAGTCTCTGAAGAAACGATCGTTTTTTATTTCCATAAAATTCCTACCGCTTGATTCTACTTTGCCCGATGTGCTGTCTTAGGGGAAATTGTTTGTCATTCTAATTAGGAATGAATCTGAATCAAATTCATCTGCTAAATGATATCCAAAATGTCCCAGGTTTCGTTTTCACCCTCGTGTACTTTCCGTCTGAAGACCACGGCCACCTGTTAGCATTCAATTCCTTCATATAGACAGTTTTCGCCTGTTGGGTTTAACGTACGTAGGTTTGCACCAGCAGCCGAGCGAAGGAGAATACACTTGACCTATTTGGCGATAGTCGGGAACCATTACATAGAGTATTCGAGGCTCTCAAAAAATAACTGAGCAAAGGTTTCCGAAGTTTAGTTAGCACATTACGTCATCAAACATATGAAGACCGCCATTGTTCGTTTCTGTACACGTTTTGCAAGGTGAAAGGATATCTCGAAGTTCACTGATTACAGGTCAGATATTTGGCTTGAATTTCCGTGAAATATAGAATAAATCTCTCTGAGTGAACAACACACTGATTAAGCTAAGCTTGCGCGAATCCAGTTCCATTTCAGGCGAGTCCTCACGCGAGTCGATTCCCGTCGAAATTCTACCCCTGAAAGGAACGGTCAACAAATCCCGCCACCTCTAGTCTCGTGGAGCTATATTTAACTCGGCCCCGATAATTTCTTGATGCTCATTGGCTAACGAATTCTGATTAGGTGATGTCATTGAATCGGCAATTCCCGGTCCCGAAAATTAATCTCCGAAACCGTATTTTTTGCCTCCGTCGAGTATGGATAGTAACTGAGAGCCCATGGTGAGGTATAATCGGCAAGAAAGACGGAAATTATATCTAGAACTGGGAATCCCCAAACGTTCGAAGACAAATTGTCGAAGGATCGGCGATGATTTTCAGATTTTCACATCACTGAAATAATTTGCACCATTTCCAGTATTGAGTTTTCGTCAAAAACATTGAGTATTTCTTGTCCAAAACGTACACTTTTGAGTTTTTTGCTGTCTATATTCAGTTTTTGACATTTTTTTTCTACCGTTTAACGGTAGTAAAAACGGACGTCAATGAATCCCTGCCTTGCTGGCATCTAATTACCTAGAATTTGCAAAGGGGCACCAAGGCAAACAGGGAGGGCATACAAAGCCATTGGCTTGTGCATGGCCTTGGGTGTATTTCGCGCCAGGGTGCGAATTACACCCAAGGCCATGCACAAGCCAATGGCTTTGTATGCCCTCCCTGTTTGCCTTGGTGCCCCTTTGCAAATTCTAGGTAATTAGATGCCAGCAAGGCCAAAGTGGCCTTGAAATGGCTGCCCTGAACATTTTATAATTCGTACCCTGCTCCATGAATAGATTTTGTAATAGATTATGTAATGGAAAATGCGAGACAAGAACTTTGATTTTCACAACACGTCGGTTCGGTATTGCTGCGCAACAACAACAACACAATGTTGTAGAGGGGGTGAAAAAAACGTGATGGAGGGCGCATTTTATTTTCATTTTTCTGAAAGCCAACCAAAATGCTGGCCATACAACTGACATTTGAGATGCATACTGCAAACCTGTGTATGCATCAGCTGTTTTCAAGCACAGAAGAATTTTTCATCATTTAGATTTACACTGGAAGAAATATACCTCTGAAACGCCCGTACACAATCTCTTTTTTTTTTGGGGTATTGCATGTATTTTTTTTTGCATGCTATTCCTATTTCTAAGATGAAAAGGCACTAAAAATTGAGTTTTCGCACTTCATTCGATGAAAATTGGGAAAAATTGAGTTTTCATACTTCATTCGATGAAAATTGAGTTTTAGGCATAATTGAGTTTTATTGAATTCAGAAATTGAGTAGATGACAATTTTTTGTCAAGAATAACCCCTGTCATGAATAACTGGGTTTCTCAGTTCTATCAGGCTAAAGACATATATTTCAAACACAGGTTAGATAAATTTGAAATATTATCACTTACATCCTCGCCACTCTTCTCCTTCTCTGATGAAGACAAAGACAGTCTGTGCTGGGAGTTTTTTGAAGAATGCATCCTCATCCACCACTGTACCATCATCCTCTACCACAATTGTCACTTCATCTACTGGTATCTAGAATATATAACAGAATGTGTTTTCAATCTTGATATCTGGCATGGAGACGACATCCAATTGATTTCCGATTTGTTATCATTTGTTGTTTATACCTGAAATAGTTGAGTTACCAAGATTAGTTTTGCCTTAAAAAAAATGGGGGGCAAAAATGATGTAACGTGTGCGAAGCATACGAAGTTCCATGTTCAGTGTGTCTAATTGAAAAATCGTGTGAACTGTGTCAGAATTTCTTGCGACGCAGACAAAGTTGCATGTTCAGTGTGTCTAATTGAAAAATCGTGTGAACTGTGAAAAAGAATTTCTTTGTAAGCTATGTTAGGAATAAGTGGTGTGATTAGGTTGACTCGAGTATTAATCAACACCTCTTTCCATCGTACGATAACGAATTGTACCTGGTGAAGTAAGTACCCAGATACTGAGTGAAATGGAAATGGTCGGCCAAACCTATTTCTATTTCCCATGAGATATTGTGCAGATCATTTCAGATCATCAAGCAACTGGCAACTGGTTAGCACAAAGTATGTCATTATATGTGCATGCCTCAATTTAGAGGTTACCATGAATTCTACACTGGTAACCTGTGGGAACCTATTGCATAATTATTAATCTAATGTCATATTATTAGTCAAAATTATGGGGACCTGAAAATAGGTTACCACTATTTTTCATATGGCAACCTGAAAACAGGTTACCACCTTAAATTGAGGCCTGTATGCGTATGTACATGCACCAACAGCAAAATAAATTTGTATTTCAGTCTTTGCTTATTGAAGACATAAGTTACATTTTTCAAATGCATACATGTGACATGATACACATATTTCTGGTCGAATCAACTTGTCATCTGTGACCTGATATTCAATTCCATGACAATTATGAAATTGGATTTTTAAATAAAGTCTATTTCATTCGATTGCTGATTATTTTCTCTTGTTCTTTTCTTCTGTTCGAATTCATTTCACGATGTCGCATAACATAACACGCACAAGCTTTGAATTCCTGATCAGAATGGAAAGAGGTGTTGATTAGTGCTTGTGTGTAGAGTCAATCTAGTTCACACCATCTTTGGAGACTTTTATAAAAGATGAGTAAAAGCACAAGTTTGGGTTTTACAAACCAGATTGCAAGTCTACTAACAAAGTCACATCGTAATCCCATATTCATGCCAGGCGTGAGACTGGAGCCTAGGGCAGATTCACAGACATCCGTTTTTTCATGATGAGAGCCAGAAATGCCAGGATATTTTGGCTGAGCACCGGTTAAACAGTTCAAGAAATTCGAACAAATAATGTTAGGATAATTTTAGCACTTTTGCACAAGTAAGCGTCCAGAGATGGAAATGCATGTGCGTGAACCTGCCATTCAGTCTCGCGCCTAGCCAAGTTTACATGGCTTCATTCGTTCTTACTCAGCCAGGCTTCATTCGTTCCTACTCAGCCAGGCTTCCTCTTATTGAATTTACATGTCTGCATGGGGCCGTATGGCTCAATCCGGCAATAAAACAACCCCTCCCACTCTCTGATCACTACTTTTACCGAGTTTGGCAAATAAATTGATCGCCAGGAGGAGCTTATGTGTCTGCAATCAATCTTCAAACATCAATGGCCGATTGAGTGAAAATAAAACTTTTTCATCATTGTTTATCGTGGTGTGGTTTTTTACGCATATGTTATATGATATAGTTCTAACAGCAATAAACAATTGATACGACATTTAATCACCAGAATATATATATTTAAAATAAATATATGATTAGTAGATATTGCCTTGCCACCAACTCCTCAAACGAGCCATCTGGAGATTTCTCTCGAATTTCGAGGTAATTTTTGACAATCTAATTAAAATTAAATCCTATCTGCTCCCCATTTGGAAACTGTCGCTTGTAGGATCTAACAGGCTTGCAGTAACTCGCATGTTAACCAATCCTGAGAACGCTTCATAGTGCTTTGAAGGGAACATTGATCAGATGACAAAGAATTTTTGGTTGGCTCAGCCGAATTAGCCGGCTCACTGACAGGGTGTCTTTTCAATGTTGCCGCGGTCCCGACATTGTGGTCCCATAATACGGGGTAAATATATGGACTGAGCTTTGAATGAATGAATGAATGAATATTTATTCACCATATAGTTAAACATATACAGGGTATACGTATTAGACATTAACATAAATATGGCGGGAATAAAACCCCAAAGGGCTTGTTGTATCCCAGAAGACAATACATATACAAATAGTAATACCGCTCGTCATGAACCAAAAAAATCATCTATGCTCGATAATTATGATATATACAAATATGTAGATATGGAGGTGATTATACCAGGGAAGCCTTTAAATCTGGTGACAAAAATCAGGACTGTGTGGAATAGATTATGAAACCAAACATTTTTTAGATAAAATATAATTGTCTCAAAGATAATACTAAAATCGGAGAAACTATCTGATATGCTAAGTCAGTGCAGGCGAACAAGATAGGATTTTAATCGACATTTAAAGAGAGATTGTGATCGAATCTACTTCAACTCAAGAGGTAAAGCGTTCCAAATAAGTGGGGCTTTCGTTTTTGTCCAATAGTGTGAAAGATTCGATTGCACTCTCGGCCTATATAGGTTAAGATTGGCTTGTCTGGTTGGATAGCAGTGAACTTCAGAAAGTTTTGTAAAGTAATTTGAAAATTTTATCGGAATAGAAGATGCATTGTAAAGAAACCTGTGAGTGAATAATACAATAAGATAGCAGTTTATTCGACACAGAGGCAGGATGTGTAATTGTTCTAGAAGAGGGCTGGAGTGAGCGTATTTACTACTGCATGTGATAATGCGAACAAGTCTCTTTTGTAATTTGACGAGTGGTATCAAATGAGTTGGGTATGTGTTTCCCCAAACCAGATTGCAATAGGATACATAGGAATAGAACAACGAATAGTACAACATAATCAAGGTTTTTCTGTTGAGGCAATTTCTTATATTATTAATAACACCAATATTTCTAGATATTTTAGAAGTGAGTTCGTCAATATGTGTTTGCCAAGTCAGTTTATCATTGAAATGAACTCCAAGGAATTTGAAACTAGAAACTGGCTCGATCTCGGTCCCGAATAGTGATATCTGCGGAGTATTTATATTACGAGATCTGTTTGGTTTAAAGAACATGAATTTAGTTTTTTCACATTTAATGAGAGTTTATATATATAGCTTTATTTAATGAGGGTGACTGTCAGTTACAAAACTGTTCTTCCCGGAGGCCCTGGAGAAAAGATGTTAATACATAACCAATAATACAATATTCTATATACATGATATAGAGAGATGAGAAGGCAGAGATTAAAGTTGTACAATAAGGTGAAAAGACGGTATGAGTAAAGACAGGGTTTTTTTATGCAGCAGCACATGTACTTTGTTTTATAGTTTTCAGGAGTCTGGACTTGAAAGTATTGAGAGAAGGGGCTTCCCTAATATTATTGTCAAGGAAGTTCCATATCAGTGCACCTGAATAGCTGAGACTTTGTTTTAGGTAGTTTGTTCTGGGTCTGGGAAGATAGAGCTTATTGTTCTCAGCTGATCTAACATTTTGGGTTGTAATTTCATTGATATACTTGAATAGAGAATTTACATGTAGGTAAGGGGGACAAAGATCATGGGTGATTTTGAACATGAAAACAGCTTTTTGGTAGGTTAGTCTCTCATGTACACTAACCCAATTAAGTTCCTTGAAGAGTGTTTCTGTTGGAGTCAGGTAGTGAGCTTTCAGAATTATTCTGGCTGCTCTTTTTTGAAGCTTGAAAACTCTATCCAACTGTGTTGTCGTTGCATTCCCCATATTGTCAGGCAGTAGTCTATGTGTGGAAGAATGTATGCATTGTAATAGATGCTTCTTTCCTGAGAAGGTGTCTGTGTCTGTAGAGGATACCAATTTTTGATGAGATCTTGTGGCAGACAGAATCAACATAATCATTCCAGCTAAGAGTTTGGTCAACAGTCAGTCTGTTTTAACATTTTGTAAATCTGTTCCATTGACAGTGATGTGTAATGTATGATCATGCTTTTTTGAGTTGTGTTTAGTTGTGAGAACCATAATTGTTGACTTAGATGTGTGGATGTACATTTTGTTATCATGACGCCATCCCTCAATGACTTCCATGTCCAGACTCATGATTGTTTCAAACTCAGCTAAACTTGTGGCTGTGTGGTATATAGTAGTGTCATCTGCGTATAGATCAATAGTACTTGTCAAATCACATAACAATAAATCATTAACATATATAATAAAGATCAATGGTCCAAGGATGGACCCCTGAGGAACACCAGCCTTAATAGGGAGAGGATCAGACATGGGATCATCGACAAAAACAAACTGTTGTCTATTATATAAATATGACTTCATCCAGTCAAGTGCTTTGGTAGAAAATTTATAATGTTTCAGTTTTTCTAGTACAATGTCATGGTTCACGGTATCAAAAGCTTTCTTAAAACCTAGTTTGGCACAGCCTACAAGGTGACGTTTGTCTATGGAGGCTAGCCAGGACTCTACCATTTTGGTTAAGGCGCTTTGGCAAGAATGCTTTGCACGAAAACCTGACTGACTTTCGCACAGCAATTTGAAAGTGGATAAATAATTGTAGAGAGAGTCATGGATATGTCATTCTATTATTTTGGAAATGGATGAGAGCACAGATATGGGTCTATAGTTTTCGCAGAGCTCTGGATCACCAGATTTGAGAAGTGGAATTACCTTGGCTAATTTCCATTTTTCAGGAACCTGGAAATTCATTTTGCTCAATGCTCATGTTTATTATGTAGGTAAGAGGTTCAGCTATTATTTGTGCAGATATTTTTAAGAATTTGGGTCCAATGAGGTCGGATCCAGTACTTTTCCTTGCATTTAAGTTTATTAGATGTTTATACACTGATTCTACTTTTATTGACGGTATGTCAAACTGAACATTTTCAGGCACCTTATCATTTATAAAATTCATCAGTTTTTCGTGTGGGCGACTAGATGGTTGCTGAGTGCTTGTGGGGTTCTGGAGAGTTTTAAGAAGCTGTGTGGGAATATCTGTAAAGAAGTTGTTGATTTCATTTGCGATTTGTCTTTTATCAGTTAAATATTCACTGTTGGTTTTTAGCTGCAAGTAGTCACTGGTTGCCTTGAGTCTCTGAGGAGCTAAATTAACTTTACTGTCATCCACTTCTCTAAGCACAGCCCATATACCTTCAGGTTTATTCTTGTTTGCCTCTGAGATTTTCAAAATGTTTTTTCTTTGCTTTATGCAGTAAACAGTTGGCCTGATTTCGCCATCTTTTGGCATTTTGGAAATCTTGTTCTGCATGAAACTTATCCCTCAACTCACGAGCCTCTGCTACTTCCTCATCATGCAGCCACTGTGATAGTTTTTTACTTCTGACTCTCCTCTTGCAGAAAGGAGCATGGCTATCTAGGGCCTCATTAAATAAATCTGTAAAGGTTTCTAGGGCTTCATTTGGGTTACTTGTCATCTTTATTGTAGACCAAGGCTTTCCAGCCAAATCTTCTAGAAAATTTTCAGAGTCAAAATTTTTCATATTTCTATAATTTACTGTTGTATGTTTTTGAGAATTGGACCTGGTTTTACATTTACTTTTGTACATGACACATACTGCATAATGATCACTCATTGATAGTTTGGTAACCTTGGATGTTTCAACTTTTGCAGAGTTTGATACGTATATGTGATCAATGAGTGGTTTAGTTCTCGTGGTCACTCTAGTTGGCTCATTGATTAGTTGCTGCAGTTGGAAGGTTTCTGTAGATTGAAGCCACTTTCTGTTTTTATTTTCTAAAAGATCAAAATTAAAATCCCCTAGCAAAATAATTACTTTTGATTCCAAACATACAATTTCCATCATTCTTTCAAAATCATCTACCCAAGATACTCTAGATTCAGGTCTATATAAAAATCCTATCAAAATTGGTTTTGTGTGTTCTATTTTTGTTTCGATCCATATAACTTTATAGTTTTACTTTCTAGGTCATCTCGTCTCACATAAGGTATATCAACATTGACATAGGCTATTACGCCACCCCCATCTTTATTGATCCTGTCTCTGCGCTCTGGTTTATATCCATCAATACTAATTTCCTTTTTAGGGATTTTCTTTTTAAGGAAAGTTTCCGTAAATCCAAATATATCTAGCTCATTTGATGGCAAAGCTAGCAGTGACCGTAATTCATCCATTTTGGGAAGGAGGTGTTGAACATTCAGGTGACCTACACGAAGCCCTTTCGATACCAAACCAAAGACATAAAATTTTGATGAGCGTTTGTAGTATTTAAGTTTAGGTAATTTGAAGTAATCACATGTCTGATCCCCTCTTCTGTCATAATCAAACACATTTGGCAGTGAATCTACGTGAAGGTACTCAAATATATTAATGAACTGCAGGCAATGGAATGGTGAAAGATAGCTATATATACAACAGAATTCCAACCAGTCTTTCATGCAAGTATTTACACGGTCTGCAGTCTCCTTAGGGGAGTTGGTATTTGTAACAACAGAAGAATTATATACAGATAGATTAGTAGACTGGTGGTTTGCTATGTTAAAATTTGGAGGTACTGAGTATATAGTCTCATTATCACAGGATGTACATGTATCACATATCATATCTGGCAAAGCACTAAATCTATTTGAGGTGGATATTGCAAAAGAATAAGTATTATAAGAAGGCCTCCAGGACATACAATGTATGGTATTCACAGCATCATCACAGATAGAGTTACACTTTGGTTGTGTCTGGTGAATATGAACATTTGTAGCACTAGTTTTGAATTTCAAAGTTTCGCTGAGAGTATTGTCATGCGGCACCTCTTGAGAGGAAGAGTTTTTATTTTCCTTGCCAGGAAGGCCAATTGCTGGAGAGCCAATCATGAAGCTTTTCGAGTTCACTTGACATTATCTCAGCCAGTCTACTTGGATCTTTATCTGAGAGAGAAGCGCTGGTGTCATCTGCAAAAAGATTTATGTCTAAAATAGTTGTTGCTTTGGTGATGTCGTTTATGTATATTAAGAATAAAATAGGACCTAGTATTGACCCCTGAGGCACGCCAGTTGTTCGATATTGCGATATTGTTCCGTTATATGATACACATATGATACGTTATATGATACACACTGGGATCGCGAAGATAGATAGCTTTGAAACTAGCTATTAGTGGTGCCACGAAAACCGTAATACTCTAGTTTGAGCAAAAGGATATCATGATTGACGGTGTCAAAGGCTTTAGATAGATCTAGGAAGGTAGAGATACTAAACTGTTTTCTTTCTTTGGCAGCGATAAGTTTGTCATATAGAGAAAGCACAGCAAGAAAGGTAGAGTGATTCGCACGGAAACCAAATTGATTTGGGGATATAATCATTTCTGATTCAAGAAAAGCTACCATCCTTTTAACTCCAAGTTTTTCAAATATTTTGCTAAAGCAGGGAAGGACAGAAATAGGTCTATAGTTTTCAGCCAATGTTTTGTTGCCGGACTTAAACACAGGGGTAACTTTGGCAAGCTTAAGCGTCGCGGGAAAAATCCCCGTTTGGAAGGATAGATTGATGATTTGGGAGATGGGAGTAGACAGTAAGCTGGATATAGGCTTTATCAGGGATAATCGAATGTTGTCAATACCAGGAGATCCATTTTTGAGAGCAGATATCACCTCATCAACTTCGGACGACGTACACAGTTCAAAAACGAAGTCCTTATTGTACGTTTGATCTAAGTATTTTTTTAAATCGTTTTCAGTGGGTGGAATTTTAGAAGCCAGGTTGGAAGCAATGGAAGTAAAGTAGTTATTGAATTTAGTGGCAATCTCGGTTGGGTCTGTTATGTCAGTGCCATTGAAATTGAATACAGACTAGAGGGTGTTTGTTTTATTGCGGCCTAAGAGCCCGTTTATGACTTCCCAGGTTCCTCTAATATCATTAAAAGATTCATTGAATTTTCTCTCGTAGTATTTGTTTTTAGCTAGTTTTAGTGTATGATTCAGTTTATTTCTGTATAGTTTATATTCTTGGGTTGCAACAATGTCCTTTTTCGAAATATGTAACCTATATAGTCTGTTCTTTTCTCGGATTGATCGGAGTAAACATGGGCTGATCCATGGTTTGAGAATTTTAACTTTCGGAATCTTTTTAGTTATCACTGGAAAACAATCGTTGTAGAGAGCATGGAAAGTGTTCGAGAAGCTGATCATAGCACTATCTGTATCATTAGCATCTGTGACTTGTTGCCAGTCTGTCATTTTGAGCTTTTCTTCAAACAGTGATTTTTGTATTGG
>JAVTVY010045580.1:0-20418 GCA_036873755.1 Hanleya hanleyi
AATAACTAACTAACCTAGTGTTCGTTTGGATCGATCAATACAATGGCTCGCGAGAATGGCCGGTATATGATGCACGATGATAAGATTTCTTTTATGCTAGGTATCAAAAAATGTGTTTTAGACTACTTGCATATATGGATAATATATCCTTTTGGACATTAAGCATGGTCTATTAAGGTCGCTATAGTACATGTAATTGATTGTAACCGACGGAAAATTAATATGTGGCTGGTGATTTTGTCGTGGAAAGAAGATAACCCGGTTTATTGGTCAACCGGTACTGCGTGTAATACGGAACATTCGCAATACGAAGGTTCTTAATCGAGCGTCGGTTTTCAAAGGTAGCCATCGGCTTTAAGACACGACGTCCAATATTCATTTCAAGGGGGCAAAGACTTTGTTCAGCATTTCTCCATTCCCGTTCAACACAGCAATGTATTGCAACAGACAACAAGCTAAACTCTGCAACAATTGTATCAGGTTGGATTTCCAGCTATTGGCTCTTGTCTATTTTACAAATTGTAACAGTTTTTATTTCTCTCTATCAGTTGTTTTGTTTAGTCTCAGGCAGCAGAGACAGAACCTCTCCATTTCTGGGTTTTGTCCAGAGACAGAACCTCTCCATTTATGGGTTTTGTCCAGAGACAGAAACTCTCCATTTTTGGGTTTTGTCCAGAGACAGAACCTCTCCATTTCTGGGTTTTGAAAACAATGTTCAGAGAAAACTGTTGTTTGTTGACAGAATTGCACTCAAAAGGTTAATGTATAAAAGCTGCTGTAAACTGTATAAATGTGTATTTTCCAAGCTTCCTCCGGATAGATTAATTAATTCTCTGAAAGCTTGTAAATACAGTCAGAATGGACTTGGTATTCTGGGAATATATTGTTTCAGTATTAATTTTCTGGGTCTTAATTCATTATATCCAAAATAACCATCAGGAAAGAACTTCCAAAAAGCCAAATTACCTTTGTCTTTTCCCCAGCCAAATTCTCTAGCCAAAGCGCGGCTGAGATGCTAAGGCTACGTCCGAGAATCCGCCATATTCTCGGGTCTGTATGTGAGGTGCCGAGGGAAGCTTTCCTGTAAAGTCATATGGCTGCTCTCTAGTCGTCAGTCGTCGTCAATTTTCCCACCTCTTGCATATCACTCCAATTTGTCGCACCACGTGACTTATTTCCTTCATCTTGCGCAATACTATTAGATTGGACATACTGACAGTCTTTAGGTTGTATCCAAGTATCAAAAGGTAGACCTCTTCAGACATTCATTGTTAGAGTTTTCATCTTCGCTTTGATCACTATCTGGATGATTTTCTTCTGGTTCTACTGTTGAATTATTTGGTGATGGGCTTGTATTCAAATCTGTCTCCGGCATTTCAGATCTCTGGTTTGATAGCGTATCACAATTCGTGTGTTTCTTATACAAGATATCCAGCCATCATGGTTCAGACACCTACATTTCTTTTCTCAATTACTGTTTATCTCTAATATCTTTATATGAATTTGATCTGAATCGATTATCTGCTCATGGACGAATTCCCCAGAATACACCATTAACAGGAAGTAAGTTCGATGTACATGACCTGATTCATCAGGGCCAACAGATACATTTACTACAGTGTCGTGATTTGCGTTTTGATGCACTCTGTCAATGTTTTCTAATGTTGGTAAGTCGTTCAGTTCTTGAGAAACTTAAAAACAAACAGCCTATTTAAACCGATGGCACCAAGTACAAATACATCCAAGACCACATTTTTGAAGCGAAAAATAAAGGAACTTCCCCTAAAAATGTTATCTGGTGTAAGTACTTTTAACTGAAACATCGCCCTTTTCTGTAGCCATTTCAGTTCTACCAAGAATTATTTGTAGGCGCAACTATTTTGCATTTTGAACAAATGGCATTTCATCATATCTTTTGCCACAAATGAAAGGAGGAAGTTTCAATAACTTCTTCGCAACAGTTTACGTGGCGCCTTCACATTTTGTCTTGCATATGTTGGGACTGTATAAGAGTCTAGTGGCTTAGGCTGTCCGGCCAGTGCCGTCTAGCTAGTCCAATGTAAGGATGTGTATTTCTTGTTCATTTGCTTCTGGGGGCCCTCGGTGGCCGAGTGGTCTAAGGCGCTTCGCTGGTGACCGCTAGCCTCACACCACTGAACCAGCACGGGTTCGAGCCCAGCTGGTCCATGTGTGAAAGTTTGTCAGTTACTTGCCGAAGGGCGGTGGTTCTCTCCGGGTACTCCGGCTTCCCCCACCAACCAAACTGACTGTCACCATATGAGTGAAACAAAATTGAGTGTGACATTAAGCCAAATTCCCTCCTCCCTCCTCATTTGCTTCTGAGATGACTCAATATGCCGGCGTAGCGGGTCATTTCACTGCTAGATGATTATATACAGGCAAAAGGCTAACAAAAGTCGCCACATTTAAAGCAGATAAAAGATAAATTGAGGAACATTTCTTATATGGAAAATAGATCAGTAACAAGAAAGCGGATAGGGTCTAATAAGAGATGGTCTTCATATACATACATGACGGTCTTCATGTTACTTTTTTTGCTGATGGACAAGGAATACTCTCGGTCATTTTAATACACTGGACATTAAATACATTTAATATGGATTGATGTCAACATACGGTACATAAAAACGTAATAATGGTTCTTTTTACTTAGAGTAGAATGTATTATCTCTTTAATTTGATGGACGCCTATATTTCATTACGTTATTGTTTACTTTATTTATTGAGGGAAGTAAAAAAAATTCAATTAGGATCTACTGATATTTAATATAAATGGTATTGCCACGTGATTAATACAATCGCGTTGATATAATGTATATATGCATGATGCAGCAAATCACACAAAAATGTCAATTATAAAACAAATGTCACCAACCTCAAATTTGCCGCAAGCTTGACGTCAGGGTACTCGGTCTCTGAGTCTTTGAAAGAAACGAGTCACTCTGGAACGAATAGCTGAGTTTGTCAAAATATGAATTAACGGGTTAATCGCGGAGTTGGCGTAAACTAAGATATATGAAATCACGTAAACGGGGAATGGAATGTAACCACGTTCATACAGTGGCCAGATTATATCATACGGCACCCAGCAAATTAGAAACATAGAGATGATCACGATCGCGGTTCTGGAACATTGATTGTTCTGGGATCTTATCTGAGACATTTCTGAGGATGATCCAGCGGCTGGATGTTTGATACGTTTAGGAACCGGCTGGGTTAGCTTGACGTTAATGTCGCACAGAAATAGTTCACATCTTCCACTTGACGACCTTGCATGTACTGGTTGTTTCTCAATTGCGACGTCGCCGGGAAATATGGAACTTCTATCCACTGTGCGGTTTCTCTCCTCGGTGTCGTCCTTGTGATTTGCACTTTGAGCAGAGATTCTTGTTTTCTTCTTCGAACACTGACCTTGCATTCTTTTCTTCAGTGCGAGGAGGAGAGAAACGTACGTGACAACGAGAAATATGGCGGGTACCCACTCAACCACAATGGATAGTATGGTTGTGATGTTAGTAAGGCGAAGCGAACATATTCCGTCTGACGTAATAAAGAGCGAGTTGTCAATGAAGAAAATCACCAAAATACAGGTCACGCAGATCACAAAGCCTGAGATCCACATGGCGGTCGATATTATTAATGTGCGGCGTTTGGTGAACTGTGTTCTGTATTGAATGGGAGACGAGACACACTTGTACCAGTCATAGGCGATGGCGTCAATTAGAAGGGCTGACACGTACACCAAACTCCAGTCTACCAAGCGCCAACTGACACATAGCGGGAGCCCAAATGGCCGTTTGAGGAATACCATCTCGATAACACGAACGGGCATGGAAATCAGACCCACACCAATGTCGGCGATTGCCAAAGATGTCGTGTAAATCTTGAAATTAAACGAAAATTGGTTGTTCTTCCTTATGCACAGAATAATGAACACATTTCCGCTAACAATGAGTATGGCTAGAATCACAAAGATGGAGGACATCACCATGTTCGTGGTTGAAACTGCAAGCCCATCTTGTTCTCCTGATGTGGTTGTGTTTTGCTGTGGTAAGGTTGATAATCTCCTAGTACCCATAATTCAACTTTCTTCAACTACTTGCAGCTGGAATTCGAAATTTTAAAAACAGCTTGAAAGGTGTATAACTCGAACAACGTCTGCATGAGTGAGTACTTCTCCGTAAAACTCGACGGTAATGTCGCGTCCTCTGTCTGGAGCTTACTTGTTTTCGGTCCTTCAGAATCCTTATCCAGACGAGGATTAATCTATTAAACTGGTCGCATTGCCGAATGCTGTTAACTTAATCAGATGATATTATTCTCTGGTTTGCTCTTTTAATGTGAAAATTGATCGGTTTATGTCTGTCAAGGAAGTGATGATTCAATTTCCAGCTTTGTTTATATTCTGAAGATATCATAAAATTCGAATCCCCAACGCGATAATTATATAATGAATCGTTATTGATATACTAGTGAACGGCTTTGCATATTAGCATTTCTTTGAGAATGACATAGCTTTTTCAATGTTTGTTCCATCTCAACAAATATTTTTCTCAGCAGTACTCTGCTTTTGTCCATTACAATGAAAGTCTTTGTGAAAAGCACGTAGTGGGACTGTCGCATTGACAGCTAACCATGAAAGTCCCTTTGCCTTACGAGATTCGGGATAGTAAATACAACAATCATGCAATTACATGATTCGCTCTAGGATTGTGAGTGCATGTTACACGAGATCTGGCGACAAAACATATAACGATAACGATGCTGACAGTAAAACGTTGCATTATATATGTAGTTGGATAGGCTCCTAGTCACGAAATAAATTGTAAGTAAGAACTGGTTGATACATAACGTTCTCCCGACTTCCCTTTCAAGAATCGATTAAATTCATCGTTTCGCTACATGCTCTGCAACTCTGTTCATCCTGGACTTGAAAATGTGCAAAATTGATGGGATTCCTTGAATATGAAATCTGAAGTATTTGCCTCTAATATACAATCTCGTACTCGTAATTTCGTTAGGTTGCAGTTTAGTCGCAAGATGATATATAGTAGAATTTCAATTTAACATTTCAATTTCAATTTAAAATTTCAATTTAAAATTCCTATGTAAGATTCAATTTAAACTAGCATTTAAACAATTTTTATGAGAAATCTGTCAACCAGGGAGGCTGGAAGTTTATTTACAAATGGTTTGAAATATTCATTTAATTTGCGTGGTAAGGGGAGGGGGTATATGAGGGCGTTCAAGCACTTATAACTAAACCCCCTTTATGTGGCAATGGTGTCGAAGGTACATTTAACAATGGGCATTCGTAGGAATTGGAGTTATCCTTTTTGTTTATACTGGCCTTTCTGCACGAAATAGGACACCAGACAACATTTCGCTCATCCGACCTTGATATCAGACCTGCAACTGTTTACATTTCGATTACAACGGGTTATGACCTGTTTAACCCTACCTGGCCATTATGCCCCCCACTACCAAACTTACTGCGCTATCTCCGGAACGACAAAAAATGGAGAGCTGAAACTCCTTGAATTTATAGCTTATCATATTGGGGTCATTTTGAGCCTATTTGCATAACCCCCTGAGCAGAGGATCATGGGTAAATTCAAGAGTGATGTTTTTGTCATATTTCTTCAAAATTTCTGCTTTTCCGCGATAAAAAGTGGGCAAAAACTATTTATTTCACATCACATTACTATTTACTAATTTATCATGCAATTTTTGTGGAGAAATTGCATAAATTAAAAAATCGGAAAATCCGACCGAAAAATCGACCAAAAAATGCCGTTTTTGAAAATGACGTCACTGTGACGTCATCTAAGCGGCCATTATTGACATTTTCTGTTAAGAGCTTGACCCGAGGGTATAGCGTGGTAAGTTTTAGCCCCCCACCTCAAGGGATAAGAAAAATAATTAGGGGGGGGCCATTTCGGCTCCCCATGCCTGGACAGGTCCCAAAAAGCCCAGGTCAGATAGGGTTAAGAGACTCGCGCGTAATGATACTGCTCTTTCTTGTGAGGCGTAAACAGTTTTGTCCTACATTCGTTCAGTCAGGAATCGGTTACGGCAAAGAGAGGTGTTGCAAACATACTCTTGAAGCAAAGTGAGTATGCCAAACGATAAAATCAATTTCGATTCTCGCAACTGATTGTCGTCATAAGCTGACTGAACACGCTCACGAATGGTTAGATTTAGAGAAAACCTCTAGAGATAATTATATTCAGAAGAGCTCACCGCTTAGAATAGCTAACTAACATAGTGTACATGTCCGTTAGGATCGATCAATACAATGGCTCGCGAGAATGGCCGGTATATGATGCACAATGATAAGATTTCTTTTATGCTCGGTATAAAAAAATGTGTTTTAGACTACGTGCATATATGGATAATATATCCTTTTGGCCATTAAGCATGGTCTATTGAGGTCGCTATAGTACGTGTAATTGATTGTAACTGACGGAAAATTAATATGTGGCTGGTGATTTTGTCGTGGAAAGAAGATAACCCGGTTTATTGGTCAACCGGTACTGCATGTAATACCGAACATTCGCAATACGAAGGTTCTTAATCGAGCGTCGGTTTTAAAAGTTAGCCATCGACATTTAGACACGACGTCGAATATTCATTTCAAGGGGGCAGAGACTTTATTCAGCATTTCTCCATACCCGTTCCACACAGCAAGGTATTGCAACAGACAACAAGCTAAACTCTGCAACAATTGTATCAGGTGGGACTTCCAGCTATTGGCCCTTGTCTATTTTACATATTGTAACAGTGTTTATTTCTCCCTATCAGTTGTTTTGTTTAGGCAGTAGAGACAGTAGAGGCAGAGGCAGTAGAGACACAAACACTTCATTTCTGGGTTTTGAAAACAATGATCAGAGAAAACAGTTGTTTGTTGACAGAATTGCACTCACAAGGTTAATGTATAAAAGCTGCTGTAAACTGTATAAATGTGTATTTTCCAAGCTTCCTGCGGATAGATTAATTAATTCTCTGAAAGCTTGTAAATACAGTCAGAATGTACTTGGTATTCTGGGAAGAAATTGTTTCAGTATTAATTTTCTGGGTCTTAATTCATTATATCCAAAATAACCATCAGGAAAGAACTTCAAAAAAGCCAAATTACTTCTGTCTTTTCCCCAACCAAATTTTCCAGCCAAAGCGCGGTTGAGATACTAAGGCTACGTCCGAGAATCCACCGTATTCTCAGGCCTCTATATGAGGTGCCGAGGGAAGCTTCCCTGTAAAGTCAAATGGCTGCTCTTTAGTCGCCAGACGTCGTCAATTTCCCCACCTCTTGCATATCACTCCAATTTGTCAAACATAACACCACGTGACTTATTTCCTTCATCTTACGCAATACTATTAGAATAGACTTACTGACAGTCATTAGGTTGTATTTAAGTATCAAAAGGCAAACCTCTCAAGACATTAATTCTTAGAGTTTTCATTTTCGCTTTAATCACTATCTGAATGATTTTCTTGTGGTTCTACTGTTCAGATCTCTGGTTGGATAGCGTATCACAATTCTTGTGTTCCTTACACAAGATATCCAGCCATCATGGTTTAGACACCTACATTCCTTTTCTCAATTACTGTTTATCTCTAATATCTTTATATGAAATTGTTCTGAATTTATCTGCTCATGGACGAATTTCCTAGAATATACCATTAACAGGAAATAAGTTCGATGTAAATGACCTGATTCATCAGGGCTAACAGGCACATGCATTTACTACAGTGTCGTGATTTGCGTTTTGATGCACTCTATAAAGTGAAAGTATTTTCATGAATGCAACTCTGCGTGCAATCAATGTTTTCTAATGTTGATAAGTCGTTTAGTTCTTGAGGAATGGACAAACAAACAGCCTAATAAACCTATGGCACCAGGTACAAATACATCCAAGTCCACGATTTTGAAGCGAAAAATAGAGGAGGTACACTCAAAATGGTATCTGGTGTAAGTACTTTTAACTGAACCATCGCCCTTTCCTGTATCCAATTATTTGTAAGCGCAACCATTTTTCATTTTGAACAAATGGCATTTTAGCATATCTTTTGCCACAGATGAAAGGAAGAACTTTTTTTTTAGAAATTTCAACAACTGCTTCGCAACAGTTTACGTGGCGCCTTCACAGTTTGCCTTGCATGTGTTGGGACTGTATAAGAGTCTAGTGGCTTAGGCTGGTTGGCCAGTGTCGTCTAGCTAGTCCAATGTAAGGATGTATATTTCTTGTTCACCCAATATGCCGGCGTAGCGGTTCATTTCACTGCTTAATGAATATATACAGGCAAAAAGCTAACAAAAGTCGCCACATTTAAAGCAGACAAAAGATAAATTGAGGAACATTTCTTATATGGAGAATAGATCAGTAACAAGAAAGCAGATCGGGTCTAATAAGAGATGGTCTTCATATACATACATGACGGTCTTCATGTTAGTTTTTTTTGCTGATGGACAAGGAATACTCTCGGTCATTTTAATACACTGGACATTAAATAGATTTAATATGGATACGTAATAACATTACGTTATTATTTACTTTATTTATGTTCTAGCCCTGATGAATAAATAAAAGGAGTACACTAAAGGGAATAAGACAAACACATTGAATGGCGTAGATCTTAGGCCACTGTGTGACGGTTTATACTCGTGATAACGCGGTGTACAATCAAACGAACCGCGAAGGTAAAGAATGTGTACCGTACTATAAATTAGAGAACTGCACAGTCAGAAAAATGGTGTTAATTAACACTAAAAATTGGTGTTGACTTCAACACCAAAAAACAGTGTTGAGTTAGAGCCTACACCATATTGCCCCAACATCATTTATTGGTGTTAGTTAACACCGTTATTTGGTGTTAGTTAACACCGTTATTCGGTGTTGAGTCAGCATCCGCACTCGTCGGTCAACACTAAAAAATGGTGTTGAGCCGGTTTCAACACCATTTATTGGTGTTAGTTAACACCGTTAATTGGTGTTGAGCCAGCATCAGCACTTGTCAGTCAACACTGAAAACTGGTGTTGAGCCAGCTTCAACACCATTTACTGGTGTTAGATAACACTGTTAATTGGTGTTGACTTCAACACCAAAAAACAGTGTTGAGTTAGAGCCTACACCATATTGCCCCAACACCATTTATTGGTGTTAGTTAACACCGTTATTCGGTGTTGAGTCAGCATCCGCACTCGTCGGTCAACACTAAAAAGTGGTGTTGAGCCAGCTTCAACACCATTTATTGGTGTTATTTAACACTGTTAATTGGTGTTGAACCAGCATCTGCACTTGTCAGTCAACACTGCAGAACGGTGTTGAGCCCGCTTCAACACCATTTATCAGTGTTAGTTAACGCTGTTATTTGGTGTTGTCCGCATCAAAACTGATCTATCAGCAAATGAAAAGGGTGTATCAATTGAGGTGAATGAAAAACCAAAACAAGATTGATAGAAAAAGAACATATATTATAAAACGCAATCTGTAATATTTCATTGTATGACATTATGACACTCATATATAACTAGAGGCCATGGCCACATTTGATCTCATCGGCCTAGTGTGAACTTGCCGTCCCTTTCACATGACCAATATAAATCTCCAGTATGGACAGATAAAGGGCATTCAATGCAGTGTGAAAGTTTAGCTACTGTGCAAAGTTTCACTGTTGAGCAAGCTTACTTTCCCTTGTACAGGAAAGAACAAACCGAACACTAGTACCATAATTTTTCCATAGAACCATGATTTTACCATGCTACATGTAGTATGGCTCTACCATGGTACCGTGCTATGACCACAGTACATGTACCATGGCTTTACAGGTTCAATGGCTTTACATGGTACATGTACTGTGACAAACTGCATACACCATGGTAAAACGATAATTGACCAAAAACATAGTGGTTCGTACCATGGTATTAAGTCTGGCATTGTACTGGAATAAATCTGCATTCACATCAGATGAATTGAAGAGACTGAATGCTCCAGAAACTAAAGCAGCTGAAGTGATTTATAAAGGTTTAATAAGACCTCATGCAAACATAGCATATAGCTGTCAATTTGGTTCCGTATACTAATATGTTAACTGGGTGTAGATAGAGAAAGAAGTAGGGTTTAACGTCGTTTTCAACCTTGTTTCAGTCATATCATGACAGTGCCTACATCTGCCAGAACGCTAGTGCTCACAGTTCCCATTACCCTGGACATTAATCAGTCCAGCCAGTATAGCGCCCGGTCACCCATCCAAGTATTGACCGAGCTTAACGTTGCTTAACTTTGGTGATCTGACGAGAACCGGTGTGTCCAATGCTATAAGCCGTATCATATCACATATCTACTGTTGAGTTTTTTCTGTTTCCTGATGAAATTCTTCGCCGAGTTGTTCAGTTTCTTCCTCATGTAATAATGGATATCAGATGTCGTCTTGCTGGGATGGTACTGCTGGATTACATCTGGAAAAGAAAAGGAATCAACATAAGAATTTGTAAACCTAATATGTACGAGGCAGTAAGTGGTGAAGGTTGTATTTCAGTTTTGGTCGACAAGAAGGATAAAGTCGAACAAAAACAGGAATCCATGTAGGCCTTTCACACAAAATAAATGATTAATTCTTTATTCCTTTTGAAATATTCCAAGTTCTTTCAAATACACTACATTTTGAGTAATTTGGCTTCACTTCTTTTCAAAGAAAATATTCCAAAAGGCCCCCAAATAAATATTCTAAATGAAACCATGACAGGAGTATGATTTATGAGAGTAAAACCTATAGTTACTTCCCTTTGTATTCGAAGAGTTGAAAACTAGAGATTTACATTACTTTAACACTATCACAGCCATGATACGACAAGAGAGGTGATCTACTCAATATACATTTTGAGTTACTTCCTCTTGTGTGGGAACCCTTGGCCTCGGCAAATATTGTTTTTCTCTAGTACATAAAATATATTTACCTCATTGGGATCATATAATTGTATAATATTGTATGATTGTGCTATTGATCTGTAAACAATAAATATATTTGATCTGAAAGATATGGCAAACTTGACATATATTCACATTTTCTGGATCATGGGATATAACACATTAACACTTCACCAATGAAAATATAATTGCCACATAAAGAAGTGTTTATTGGACACTGCAGCCTTTTGTACATACCTGTTTCTGCCAATTTCTTTCTTTGAGAATCGACAAGATGTCCCTTTCAGCCCTCTTCTCGCTAGTTACTTTGCTTTTCTTGTTTGTCTTTCTTGGACTTTCATTCTAAATATACAAAATGAATTCATTAAAGATAACAGTGAGGAGTTAATAATCTAGCATACGTAATGCATATCTGCATTCTGTGTTTTTTTTAATTATGGAAAATAACTGTCACAATAATTTTTTTAAATGCTCATTTATTGCGACAGAATACTTGATATAATAGAACAAAATGTATGCTAGAAACAATCAGTTATAGCCATATCACACCTTGTTACAATTCAGGAGCCGCAGAGCACATTTGAAAGTGAGGGGCCTGAACTCTATACCGGTCAAGTTAAATGTTGGACTGCTCCCCCCCCCCCCCACCAGCTCCGCAGCCCCTGAAATACAAGGAGAAAATCAAACATACAGACAGTTATCCAGTTCCGCAATCAAAATTCTTCTGAGGTGTGTTGTGGCGAATACACATCCATTGAAGGAAAGTTACATATCCTTAACTTAACTTGAGCTGATTTTTCACTTGAGCACTATAGAATTACCTCATCTTCGGAACTGGAGGATTGTCTCGTGGATATCGTTCGTTTGCCTCTCTGTTCTCTTCCCAGCCTACCAAGGGATTTCCTAATGTCGGGTATATTCTCTCCATCCAGAAGTCTGTCCAGTATGGACTTCAGCTCGGGACGCTTGTCTGAAATAGTGAAATATCACATAACTTAATGTTAACAACATTAATGTTATCCCCCTCTTATTCATGCTATGAATCAAATTGTTTACAGGAGCCATGGAGCACATTTGAAAAGGGGAACGGGGACTGAATTCTATACCAGCCATGTTAAATGTCGAACCGGAGCTATCTAAGATAGGACTTATAACACTGCGGCCCCAAAAAGTGGAGGGGCCAGCACCCCCCCCCCTCCCCCCTCCCACCCATTACATTTTCCTGTTGCTCAGCATTAAAGCAAGGTGGCCATTCTACAAATATATGATAAACAACAACAAAAAATATATTGTAAACAAAAACGAGATATCGAGTGATACATTTAACATAAATAAGACTCGGAATAATTACATAATTTTATTTATTACAGTACTTACCACTGAATCTCAAAACTTTGGCTGGAACAACTATTGTATTGCGCTGTGCTCAGGTGCTAGCTTGCATGCAATGGTGGCATAGTTCAGTCAACTTATTCGTGGACGGTTATCGAGATACTTGATGTCGAACCAGTGTCTTTTTTGGAGGCGGTTGGACTTTTCAGCTTTTTAAAATTGATAATTACAAGGTGAAAAAACGAAGCAAGCCAGGACTTCATTGTTGAATGACTTCATGGGAGCTTTGAGATGTCTCTGTTGTTGTTGTTGTTGTTGGTGTTGTTGTTAATCTTGGACCCTTCAAACTTTGACTCGACGCCGTGCTCCTCAACGGGAGACTCGAGCAACGAGTGTCAACAATTTGCCGAGTTAGGAGCCCTAAATTAATGCTAGAATCTCACTCCGCGAACAATAATCCCCATTCTGTCGTTCGACAGAGAACTGCATGGAGTAGCTTGTCCCATTACACTTCGCAGACCTTCCGCCATGATTGTTGTAGGAGAAGCCTCGTTTTCGATCTCACTCTTGACGGAATCGATCAGCCATTCGGAAAAAACGGAAATCAACGAAGTATAGAAACAAATCGGGAGATGCACAAGTGCAGTCACGTGGTACATTTTGGGTGAGTTCCAGCCGACGGCATATGGGAATATGATACATATGTCCTGTAAGTTTGGAATTAATTGCCCTGTTGTTATAGTTATGTGAATTTTGTACTCTGTCAGACGCTTGTACACATAAAGAATTATCTTATCTTATCTTATGGGACGTAACCTGCGGGAGATTTGACGGTCGCGAAAATAACATTGAAGTCAATGGGAATTATTTTTAAAACGTAGTTTTGCAGTTTGATTCTGGTAGATAATATTTCAGAACTACATTAGCTTTCGAGCAACTTGTATAATTTTCACTCATATGGAACAGACGCTGTCAACGAAAAACTAGCATGCTCCATGCAAATCTCACGACGTCAAACGACCGGAACTCACCCAGCAGGTCATGTGATCGACACATGAGAAAGAGGCGAATAGCCTGACTGATCACCGCAGATAAACACAAAATAAAATAGAGAATTCCGGCGACGTAATGTCAGATTGACTAGTGTATGTGTTGTTGTTGTCTGACAAGTCGAAATCCGACGAAGGATTTATTCGGCAACTTGAACTACTGAACTGACAAATACTTTTGATAAAAATACTCTTGTATTAAAGTTGAGAATTCCGTATTCGCTTGAGTCAAATTTTAAGGAAAAATCGTATAAAGCTTTGAAGCACGTACATGTTGACTGTCAGCTATCCGCACATTTCCCTTTTCTATTCGCCAGGCAGCTAGTTTTGCCGAATATATGCATATTTTAGGGATATTCAAAACTATATTTTATTCATCAGCACAGTGGCTAGTAAGATTTTCATCACTTTTCTCCCTGACAGCTACACAAATCTTGTCTTTCAAAACGCAATTTTGTCATGCGGTACTGAACCGTATGCACAGCATGCTAAGTCGGCAGCCAGTCTATTCGTGATACGTCTTCTCATCGAAGCAAGGCCAACGCCGTAGCTCTGCAGGGTCAAAGTTTGCGGAGTTGAATTTCTATTTCCGGGAACTACGGGGAGACTCTATCCTTGTTTATAATCCCCATAATTAATGCAGGGATCACAATTAAACATGTTATAAGCCTCACTGATTCCAGCCAGGAAAATAAGAATGTCTTTTGTTCTAGGCCAAGCGTTCATCAGAGTACCGAATATATAACTGTTCAGAGGTCAACATTTCTCTCCTGCCTCACACCATGCTATTGGCATGCTTATACAAATTACAATCAGTACATTTGGTAGACATCATTTGTTTACCTTTACCGGTTTCTAAGCCATTCTGTCAGCCATTCAACTTTATTCACAGGCATATAACTTTGCACCCATTCATTTATTTGTCGTAAATTGAAATCCTTCCAATTGTATTTTTTTGTCACTAACAACATTACGCCAAAAAATCGGGGAAATAATATTTTGGTTAACTATGGTATATTGTACCATGGTTGTTATGTACCATGCTATTACTATTGTTCAAAGTGGTTAACCATGGTATATTGAACCATGGTTCATCTGTACCATGGTATTACGATAGTTGAACAGAGTAACCATGGTACATTGAACCATGGTACATCTGTACCATGGTAGTACCATGTAAACCATATGCACCATGTTATTACCATGACAACCATGGTATTACCGTGGTTACCATGGTTCAATCTGTTGTAAACCATGGTATTTTTTATAAGGGCTGGCAATTAAAATTGCATTTTTCTTAACTTGAAATTTGAAATTTAGAAATTGAAGTAAATTCAAAAAATATCAATTTGTAGTTGGTAACATTCTTATTGGCGTAAACCAAAACGGCGAGCCTGCCGGGTTTCACATAACCCTTGTTTTGTTTTTTCAATGTTGGAATTTTAACACCATTCTCTTAACACCGTTTTGGCGTTAAACTGGTGTCGAAACACCTCCTTTTCTTAACACTGTTTTTTGGTGTTGAACTGATCTAACACCAATTTTCAGTGTTAGATTTTCAACACCATTCTTTCAACACCGTTTTTTGATGTTGAACTGGTCTCGACACCATTTTTCAGTGTTGGATTGGGTCAACACCATTTTCTCAACACCGTTTTTTGGTGTTGAACTGGCCTCAACACCACATTTTGGTGTTGAATTATGTCAACACCATTTCTCAACACCACTTATTGGTGTTGAACTGGCCTCAACACTAAAAAATGGTGTTGGGCCAACACCGTTTTTCTGGCTGTGTACGGCAGATTTACATTCTGTCTTGTCAAATAAACAATTCCCCAATTCCAATCATGAAATAGTCCACATTATCACCGAACTACAATCTAACGAAACAAGTTGATCTTGCTGAAAAGAGAGTCGTGTAGCCGGGCCACATATCAACTTCAGTTTATCGAATATATTCCATTCATTGTCAGCGTGAATTTGTTGTACTTGGTCTAAGAATCGTTTCGTGTATCGAGGAGGGAGGAGGGAATTTGGCTTCATGTCACACTCAAGTTTTGTTTCACTTTATGGTGACAGTTTTGTTGGTGGAGGAAGCCGGAGTACCCGAAGAGAACCACCGCCCTTCGGCAAGTGTATCGAAGTTCATATCAACGTGAAATATATATATAGTACAGTATATAGTTTTCTCTAAATGCAACGTTTTGACAAAATGATTAGCTTCCCTCTAGCCACTACTGCCCCTTATTGTCTCGATTATTATTACAGAAGAAAATTCGGGTTTCCAAAAGGTTTAAAGATAACGTTCCGACACCTTAGTCGGTAGCCTGGTATGGCAGTTGTTAGATGTTAATATACACACAATGAATTACCGACACACAATAGTCATACACTTTATAAGATCATGTTTGTCCCAAGTATAAAATTCCTCCGAATTTATGCACATTTGAGAATTCTAGTTGGTACACTAAAACGCACCACTCGGCATATATTCCTCCACCACTCACAACACCAGGGGTTGCTGTGGATGTAATGTTAGCCTAACCGTTATAGAATGTTGTAAGCACATTCAACAGAATCACAACACAACTGCAGTTAAATGCAACCAGGATAGCATTTAAGCTTTCAGCATTTTACTTCGGTGCAAGTAAATTTAAGACAATTAATAATACTGTGTAAAATTTACGGCTCGTACGGGCACTACGAGCATAGGTATATTACGAAATACATTTATCCTACGTGTGGCAAATTCTGTCAGGGGTTCTCGAGAAGTATTAAAATTTGCCAAGGAATTATTAGCTTTTTACAACTTCTCTCTTCCAACATAGACTTTTGTTATAATATATCAAGATCTACAGCTATATACACTGTAAAAAACTAATCTAGTCTCCAAGAATCCTCATGAAACCTAGAATGCAAGCTGGACAGAACCCACTGGGTTTATTCGGTTGACAACACGAAATGTGAATACTACTACGAGATTTATCAGTCTAGGTAAACCAAGATGGTAAATCTCGCTATGAAAACTTCGTGCGAAATGTTCGCCGATATTCCATATTAAGCCAATCACGACCATTTCTACCTTTTCTCTCTGACAATTATGATTGACGTTTAGTTCACGGAGATTAACGTCTTCGCACGGCACAATCTTTCAATATTTTCTACCCCTGACAAAGACAGACTTTTCGGCGGGTGTAAACTCTTTGATCTTTACGGTTTTCGATTTACACTTTCTGGAAATGATGCCATATTTGGATACCGTTTCAGGGTAATGTTTATATATTAGACCACGTGCTGCCATGTGTAATTATTGTGTGCGTGATTCAACAAGCTATCCACCTGACTGTCTAACAATAGTAGTTTCAAATTTGCATGGGATTTATATAGGGCTGAATTCAGATATAATATTCCGTGATATTATATGAGTTTACTGAGATTGTGAGATTTATCTGCACTTAAAAGTGTATTCCATTGAGTGTGCGAATACAAAAAATTAGTGAAGAACGCTGATTTGCAAGGAAAAGGACAAGACTGGCAGTGTTAGAAACTGGGGCCTATTTAAACCAGCGGTAAACTACCCAACGACAGATTTGTATTCTTATCGACTGTATGGATTTTATGATTGTAAGAGATTCTTTTTATCGAGCAGTTACTTTGGGAGATCGTTTTAGTCGGTGACAGAAGACTGTATCTTAGGTTATTTGAGAGAAATCGGTTTGTTACATAAGTTTTAATGCGAGTATGTTTTAATGTGTTGGATTACTAAGTTATTACTTTAATTCTTATAACTGCGTTTGATCGTTGCTATATAGCTAAACGTTAAACCTTAAATCTCTCTCTCTCCTATAAGTTGTGTGAAAATGAAGACGAAACGATGAACGGCACTATCCAGACATAAAAGCCACTTGTTCCTTTCCACTCATGTGTAATACATGTCCGATCAAGTGGTTACTACACAGAGAATAATGTCTGCTCACAAGACTTTACAGCTTTTAGTACTTAGAGTTAGAAACACACGTGCTTAGATGCGAGGCTGGGATACAGATCATCACAGCGTTCACTTTTGGTTCTTTTGATGTTTTATAAAAATATACAGTCAGTATATTTGTATGTGGGACCATATTAATTCTTGTATGTGCGCCAGCATCGTTTACCACCAAACAGTAATGTTGCGAAAATGTAGCAAAACATTGTCCATGGAGAAGTTCGGCGTCCATAATCGTAAGGCAAAATTTGTAAGACAGTATTAGAATCAAACTTCAAGGCGAGAAAGAGAGAATTAAGATTTAATATAGCGACGATCAAACAAAATTCTAAGTACTCTAGCCAGTAACTTAGTAATCCAACACATTAAAACAAACACACATTAAAACTTATGCAACAAACCCATTTGTCTCAAATAACCCAAGACACAGTCCTCTCTCACCCGACTAAAAATATCTTCCAAAGTAGTCGCTCGATAAAAAGAATCTCTTACAATCGTAAAATCTGTGCAGTCGATAAGAATATGTTTCACTGTGAGATCTTAACTTGAGGCTGGCATAAGGCAATGCCTGCATCGCTTGACACAGTGTCTACACACGAATACGTGATGCTGAGACAGAACGCGTAACAACACGGGTGAGACTAATTATGTACATATCATAACAGACTGGGTATTTTAATTCGAGCATCCGATCATCCCCTAGTTTCTGTCATGAATCTGCACGATCGAACGCGACAGACACCAGACTTACTGCGCAGTCTACGTCATATCATGCGGGTAAAGCAGGTAGGAGATGGATGATGCAGTTTGCCTAGTCAAATGTAACAGACTTTTTGTACTAGTGAACTTCTGATAATACATATCGAGAAGCAGTGGGCGATCCTAGACATCTGAATTGTCGTGGAATTTCAAGCGCAAAGACAATACCATAGGGAATGACGTCGGTGATAATTAGCTATGTCGAATCCTTACAAATCGAATGAAACAATTTTAACCATTAACCGTGTACACTATACCTGCAAACCTTTTACATTGTCTACCTTGGACGCAAATGGATCCCACTTCGGTTACTTAGATATATATAGGCAAAGGATTCAAGAGTCGGAGTTGTGACCTTCCCCTAAGGCCGGAATCTTTCAAATCACTTACTACCAGCAATCCGCCTAGCCATTCACATGGACTAAAGGGGTAGTCAACTTGATTTAGTTACATGCGAAGGATACAATAGTATTATTTAGATACTGTTCCTGTCTTTAGTAGTTCATTTTCGATGAAATGTTACCTAGATCAAGTAAAATTCTGATTTTCATTTTTTTTTTCACTTTTTCTTGCATATTTGAATTCCATTTATTTGTATATGTCTTGTCTGAATGTAGATGAAACCGATTGAAAGTTTGAATGTTTGATAGGTTCAGGTATTACTCGCTAGATGTTCTGTTGATACAGTCCAGCAGATATATCAGAACCAGACCCCGATGGCGGTCACTTTCAAAACTGTTATACTGAGCCTCATGATTGGCTGCTTTGATTGTGTATGATTCTTTGGTGCTTTCTTTTCAATATCATGCAGAATGGCCATTTCCTGCGAAATCAATTAGTTTCAACCACTTTCAAACAAGCACGTAAATGTATGAGGATAAAAACATCATGACGGCCATTTTGCCATTTATAACATACATACAAACACGGAAATCAATACATTATTGGTGACTTCTTCTCTCCAAACCTTTTAAATATGACACAGACTGATAATTCCCGCATCATAAATTATTTGCATCCATTGGCAGCTGAAAAGTGTAAAAATGAGATTAAAACCCTCAAAATGAAGATTTCTGAGGACCTTGCGCGGCCGCCATTTCAAAACTACCCATGATCCATTGCACCACAGATTACGTAAATTAGTTCAAAACGATGCTCATGTGATAAATTAGCTTCTAATTTATCTTTGTTCTCTCGATATCGTCCAGTATACATGCAGAAGTTGAAATTGTAAAATGGCCGCCATGGCCTACATGTGACAAATCTACGATGGCCCTGTATCCAAATATATTGTACTTACATGGCGTAATCGTGCGCCAAGTTTCCAGCTCTTATCTTCAAATGCACAATGGTTTCAACTATATGCTTTACTATTTCGAATAAATAATCTTTGGTGAGAGACGTTCGGAACTATCAATATCCAATCTATCATGTATTCACTATTTGAGAGCTCACTCTCGGATTCTAAAATAAATCCGCCCTGCAAAATAAAACTGAAAGAGATATGGTTAATGTCTCCTGATACATTAAATTGTGAGGGAGCTATCGCGCAATTTACAAATCCAAATACATCCATTCTTACTGTCATGCAGCATTTACTCCGGCTAAACCGAGATTTACCTGTAAAAACTCCCATGACAAATAACAATAGATGCAATAAGGGGACCTCAACTGAATATCCGTACTAAATTGGGCCATGGGTACACTTTTGTTCCTCTCACTTTTACCAGACAACCGACAATGGATGTTATTACAAATTGCCATGCACAGAAAACATAATAGACGGTCATCCAATTGTCGTGAAGGGTGATGAGTTCCCTTTATTGAATTGCCACTATCTCCTTACGGTCTAGGGGACTCAATCTGCTTTTGTTGTCAGGTTTGATCGGTATGACATTGGAAAATAAAGTTAACACATTGACAATTCCATTCCTGAGTTCCTTAAGCTGAAAGGTATTTTCTCCAAACGATATTCAAATTGTGATCCATTACTGCCATTAGCTGCTCTTGCCTTCGGCAGAGCTGCATTCATTCTTATCAAGCAAGCAATTCTCCAAGTCATTGATAGAAATAAATCAATAAAATACGCCGTGAAGACCATATCACCTAACTCCAATCCGATGGAACACGCTGATCCTGTTGGAAAGCGTAGCTGAGCTACTTGATAATATTTACTCCAGCTCATTTAAGGTACTCCAATCATGGCCAAATAATTGTAATAACGGCATACTCATACGACCAATGTCCGTTCTGGCTTTTCTAGCGTGTTCCTCTGGAGATCAATGCTGCATCATTTCCTTTGACCAGAAAATATTACATCGTCGGTTTTGACTAATGATGCTG
>JAVTVY010045581.1:0-20315 GCA_036873755.1 Hanleya hanleyi
AGGACTTTATTGATAAGTCCATAGGAATTGCTTCTGAAGCACCAAAGTAGTCCCAAATGGTACCCCCATATTACCGAAATTAACTGACAAATTATGAACAGTTCACTCACCGTCAGTATAAAGATCCGTTAATATTTGGAGGGAAGTGGGGGATGAAACTTGACCCAGTCAAAAGGAGATGTGACCTAGTTCTTCGGGCTCTCTTGCAGGAAACTAGGCTATTTTTTTTTTTTTCATTTTTTTTTTTTTCATTTAGAAAGTGATCGTATAACAGTATTTTCGTTATTTTTGGGATAACACTATCTTAGAATAGCACAAATTCTAATCCTGAAAATTTGGTCGGGTCCCGAGCAGGATTCGAACCAGCGATCCCAGAGTCAGGCACCTAATCGCCAGCACTGTATGTCGGCGATCTGAATCACTCGGCCAACGGGCCTCCCACAAAAAATAGGAGGTAGCAGACCGGTAGTCTTTAAAGCGAACATACAGTACCTCTCTGATGCTCGTAATGACACAGCTCCCAAAGCTGAATAGACATATTTTTTATTTTTTTTTTCATTTAGAAAGTGATCGTATAACAGTATTTTCGTTATTTTTGGGATAACACTATCTTAGAATAGCACAAATTCTAGTCCTGAAAATTTGGTCGAGTCCCGTGCAGGATTCGAACCAGCGATCCCAGAGTCAGGCACCTAATCGCCAGCACTGTATGTCAGTCTGAGCCCTCGGCCAACGGGCCTCCCTACAAAAAATAGGAGGTAGCAGACCCGGTAGTCTTCAAAGCAGACATACAGTACCTCTCCTGATGATCGTAATGACTTCAGCTCCCCCAAAGCTGAGACAGACATATTTTTTTTCATTTGAAGAGTGATCGTGTAACAGTATTTTCGTTATTTTTGGGATAACACTATCTTAGAATAGCACAAATTCCAGTCCTGAAAATTTGGTCGAGTCCGTGCAGGATTCGAACCAACGATCCCAGTCAGGCACTAATCACTTCAGCACTGTATGTCGGCGATCTGAACCCTCGGTCAGAAAATACTGTTATACGATCACTTTCTAAATGAAAAAAAAAAAAAAAATGTCTATTCAGCTTTGGGAGCTGTGTCATTACGATCATCAGAGAGGTACTGTATGTTCGCTTTAAAGACTACCGGTCTGCTACCTCCTATTTTTTGTGGGAGGCCCGTTGGCCGAGTGGTTCAGATCGCCGACATACAGTGCTGGCGATTAGGTGCCTGACTCTGGTATCGCTGGTTCGAATCCTGCACCGGACTCGACCAAATTTTCAGGACTAGAATTTGTGCTATTCTAGGATAGTGTTATCCCAAAAATAACGAAAATATGTTTATGTGTACTATGATTGTCTTTTTGAATTTGGTGCTAATACTGTTATATGGAATACGGAATAGGTCTTTGGATTATGGACGCGGATATTCTTTAATGGATGGCAGCTGAATTATGAATGACGGATCAGACGCTTGTAATTCGGCACAAATCGAGTTCCGTTGCAATTGGGAGCTCATTGACAATTAGGTATGCCTTGTGAACACGAAGCATAGATCCAGCAGTCTCAAATAATCCCCTGTTCTTACATTTGCCGTTAGGATAAGTCGCATAATTACAAGCGTCTAGTCCGTCATCAATAATTCAGCCGTCGTCCATTAGGGAATATCCGCGTCCCAAAGACGTCCCCAAAACAATAGATCCTTCATAAACCAAGTCAATGAAGTGTCTTTGAAGCTTCGGGGTTTATATGAAACACACATGAAATACATTCGAAGTTTCGAAGCTTAATATGAAGTGCATATGGATATTACGGAAGGACTGGTTAGGCCTCTTTGAAGTCCCTTTAAAGCATCAACTCCTCTGAGGCGACGGCTCCTTTCCTTGTTGGAAATCAATCGGTTCAGACCGATATTCGGACGGCATTAATTTTACCCAATGACATCCCAAGTATCAACTGTATTTCATTGTATATGCTCATGCCGACACTTAGACCAGATTGAACACAGGACCAGTAGCACGCTCTTAATGAGGGGAAATTACATACAAATAACTGACGATTTAATAGCTCTGTCAACACACCTAAGGGGAAATTAATGAGTTGCATGAGAGCCAGATACAAGAAACCCTCATAGTAAAGTGGAGTAAGGCACGACATCGACCAAACGTTTATTCTCCTTGTAAACATATGTTAAAATAACTATCTAGAGACGCTGAACATTGGGGCAAAAAAAAACCAGCAGCAGAATTTCATCATATACCGTACAGATGAGAGAGCTGACAGATCACACGCTATGGTCGTCGGCCTGAATGCTATTGCATTGGGCAAGTTAATCTAGATGATGATGTCTAGATTTAACTTATTCCGCTGGTCAAATACCTCTGGATCTTATGACTGAGCATTTGATCTGGTTCGCAGATAGAAGACACAAACCTCATCGGAGTAAAGGACGGAAGGCTATGCTTCTGTACTCGAATTTGCTATCCGGGCATGTGTAGGTTCAGCTGTACCTCTTGGTGAGGGCACATCTTCGAAATGGGTTCCTAAATTGGAGCGATATGCAAGATATGAGAAAAATTGACGACATCAGGCGACTAAAAAGCAACCATATGACTCTACAGGAAAGCATTCCTCGGCACCTAACATTCTGACCAAAGAATACGGTGGATTCTCGGACGTAGCCTTAGTATCTCAGCCGCAATGTTATTGTACGTGTTCATGTGGAGACTATGAAGTATCCACAAGGCCCCTAGCACCGGTTTAAGCGGAATTAGATACGCTACGACAGATCAGCTCAAACAACATATCTGATGTTAATGGATGAGCATTGTGAACGTCTGATGGAGTAAACGCCTCAACATGGGGCACGTGGTAAATGCCAGAATACCCAGAGAAACTAACCGGTAATGCCCGACGTCGCACGACTTAAATTTCTCACCAAAACAATAAACCTACATATATTTGTCGCGTGACATGTACAGAGGGCGGGCCTCGGAGACTAATAGTCCATCAGCAGAATCCTGTCATATAGAGGTAATAAATTAGAGCGATATGAAAGAGGTGAGAAAACTTGACGTCTGGCGACTAAAAAGCAGAAATATGACTACAGGAAAGCAACCCTCGGCACCTAGCATTCAGACCCGAGAATACGGTGGATTCTCGGACGTAGCCTTAGTATGTCAGCCGCGCTTTTATTGCAGCTTTTCATGTGGAGACTATGAAGTATCCACACGGCCCCTAGCACCAGCTTAAGCGGAATTAGATACGCTAGCTGGGGAGCTGTGATGACAGATCAACATGCCTATCAACATAGCAAAGGAAACACACAAAGCTGACAAGAACTGGCAGGACACAAATAGGTCAATATTCTGACGGCATAATGCATACCTATCATATATCCCTGATCTGTGAATGTTCGGGGCTGCGGCTGTTAGCCTGCCTCAGGCAGTAATTTAATAATATGTGAGGAATATGTGTAACTGAACTAATAAGAGTTGGTGGTATCAGGTTATTCATGGCGGACTATCATCCCTGTTTCTGGTCTCTTTGTGAATGTACATGGTATTCGTTGTAAGACATGGCCCATCGACTCAAAACGTCTCAGTTACACTCTAAAGATCGTCATTTTGAATTTCTGCGTGACGCCATGTTTGGGGAGTTAGGCAAATAGTTCAGTGATCCCAATATAATAGTCTATTCTTTGAGTTTGTCTTCGTTTCCAGGAACTAGTTCACTGCGGAAACCACCCCCTTCAATTCGGAAGGGGGGGTATTTTATTTGATTATTGTGCCAAATTCTTTAGATGATATCACGGTACCATTGTTGAAAGCGGTAGTGCAAAAATAATCAACATTCCATATAATAAAAAATATTAATATTAATAATGCACGTTATTTATAAAACCTCGATGAATCCGATAGGCCATGGACCGCTTTTCATCGGTGTCGAGGACGATAACAATATTCAACAATAACATAATTGTATATACCTAAGATTACATTTTACAAGATATAAAAGTTAGAACATGTTTGAAAAACATAAAGAAATTTCATAAAGGATTTTCAAGCAAAAATTGACCTTGAAAATGTTTGTAGCAGACTGTTTTGAAAGAGGATATAGATGTTTCTCTCATATTTTTTCTCGAATTTCTCTCATAAAATCAGATAATGTGTTTTATATGTGAATCTTCGCTTTATTCTATTTTTTTGGGTAGGCCAATTATTTTCAAATTTTGGGGCAGAAGAACTTTTAATACAGACTGGCAAACACGTTTTCTGAATTCAGAACCCCCTAACTACTATACAAAATGCGCTTACCAACATTTAACACGAAATGTCTACAAGAGTCTTTTCTAGGCACACATTTCCAAATTCAGACCAGTCTATATCGCCTCAAATGTCGCATACATTATTCAATTAGGAGTAGTCATAAGCCTTACTAGAAAATTGTAAAGCATTGACTTTAAGTGATTTTATTCTTTTCTGGAAAATACGAAGCTGGTAAATATAATTTGCGGCGCCAAATAAGGAGTGTTAGCTTCATCATATATGTATTTACATTGATATAATGTATGTACATTTGCAATGCGTCGACTCGATACGACTGCGCCCTCAATCGATATGAATTAAGGTGTTCGGGATTGAGATTTCAGTCATCGCGGTACTAACTCACGCGGAGGCAAATACGATCTGGGGATGGGCCGATGTACAGATGCGTTTTAACCGCTATTCCTCTTGGAGCAATGACAGCTCGATCAGAGGTTCTGAGATCTGACATACAGACTTACATAGAGGTGATATACTCATCGGAGAGCGTTGAGCTTCCCTGTCGATTGTTATGAAGAGCTACTGCTAATCCTGCGCGTTCATCTTCTGGGATATTTTACCATCATTGGCAGTCATTGTGATCTCCAAAATATACGGCGAGAGTGACTTCATATGGCGCATATTATTGACAAATTTTCCAAAAATCTACGGAGGACGTTAGAAGATCAGATTGATTGAGTAAAAACTGGATCATCTATGTACTTGATCAGGTTGTCCTAGTCTTTGATGCTGTGATTGGTGTAGCGGCCACCTTGATGCTGATCATCTCCGTCCTAAGACAGGCTGAACCTCCTTTATCTCCAACATTCATTATTTTCACTAGGGCCAGGGATTTACAGATCTGATCAGATACAAGACTCAATCGGTAAAGTGTACTTCTATATTTTTATGACATATAGACTCACCCAACCGTAGGTGTTATAATTATGCATTGATGTGACGAGAAAACGATACGGTTTGAAGCATATTTGGTATTGCGTGCAGTGATTGTAAAACAGCATATATTTCCTCCTTGTCTTATCTTGCACGATTGGTCAACATTGACTTTTCTCTCAATTTATAATGTTTTATATTGCGGGTAACATGGATAATTCTACGAATTCTACGGACAATGTGATCGAATCAGATTGGTTGACAAAAAACTGGAACGTTTATATGCTGGGACAGATTATCCGGATCTTTGTTGCTCTGATTGGTATACCATCCAACGTGATGCTGATCATCTCAGTGCTAAGACAGGCCAATCTTCGTTCATCACCTACCTTCGTTGTTCTCACAAGTCAGGCATTTGTAGACTTGCTGCTTTTATTGTATTGTGTTCCGTCCTCAGTGTACATTATCGCTGATGGACAGAAAAATGACGAATTCTGTAAAGTCTTCTTGTACATTATTTTCTGCGGGACGCACATAAGCTTGGACCATTTGTTGTTATTCTCTGTAATTCGTTTTCTGATCCTCACTAAGCCGTTTTTCTCCCAGCGTTATATCTCCGCAAAGACCATCGCTTGGATATGTTTTGCCATCTGGGTGGCTATGTTAGGACTTTGGGCTTATATTTTGGGGCCGGAAGGATTTTCATACTTGTCAATAGAGGGCAATGATACGTACTCTCTTTGTGTCCTAAAAAGTGATATAGGGGGTATTTGTTCCACATTCGTATGTTTCATACTGCAGGTCCTAATTGTAGGATTTCATGTCGCCAAAGTGAAGCGGCTCAAACAGAATGTGATTCCATCTGCAAATTTCAGTGCGCAACGGAAGATTTCTTCAAGGATTGTTATCGCCATACTTGTTGCGTTATTAGTTAGCTGGTTACCAATTACATGCTACTACACACTACTACGTATCTTCGAAGTTGGCCTTTCAGGGCATTTAATGATAGTGGAAGTTTACCTCACTACTTTGATATTTTCAAACAATGCCATAAATCCTTTTTTGTATTTTTTCATGTCGCGCGAAAGGCGAACTGGCGCATGTGGCTGTTTATGTATCTAAACAGCAGTCGTCGAAAATACTACATGTACACGTGTTTAACATTGCAAGGTAACACGCACAATATGGATATAATTCAATAGCAATAACATTTTTGACATATAAATTCTTATCGCCAAGTATGATTTTGCCAGGTTATTACCGTATTCAAAGAATATACATTGGTGCCAGATTGGACATTCGGTATTATCCGTCCTCCACAAATCAGACAAGGCGGAAGCAATTGGTGATTGGAGGGGCCACAGCACAAATAGACGAGAGTCCATGAGCCACCCCGGAAGCTCCAGGAGTCCTATATAGATGGCCGGAGACGCTTTCTAGCGTATTTCCGAGCAATAAAACAAGAAATCTTCGCATATGTAAAATTTTTGCCTGTTTTTTTTGTTTCTCCAATTTTTGTTGTTGTTTCTCAGACAGTGCTGTCTCTGGTTAAGCTTATGAATGTGAATGAGGAAGGATGCCCCTTATGAGTATTGGAAAAAAGTAAACCCTGCATACAACACAGATATTGGCCTTTTCGCTTTGCTCTGTCGGTTTTCCATCATTTCTCCGCCTTGTATTTTTCTTTGTTTTTTTTTTTGTTTTTTTTTTTTTGCTGAAAATATTTGGGGGAGCATGCCTCCTCCCCCCATTTTAATTCCCTTGAACCACTTATAGGACATTTGAAAGGATATAGATGTCAGTACAACATATGCAAATCTTAAATTGGCTATAAACTGCCATGTCTGATAATCTACTATAATGATTCCTCAACCCCTAAATATGTTCGTTATCCCTCAGACTAGCGAGCTGAAACTTACCATACTATATCTTTTGGTCAATCTCTACAGAAAATGTAAAACAAATCCAAGATGACAGCCCTGCAGTGACACCATTTTTCCCGCAGACACTTTTCGGCCGATATCCGGTCCGATTTTTCAATTTTTTTTAATGCAATTTTCTTCGCGAAACCTGTATGCTCAATTGGTAAACAACCATATGAGCCGATACGAATTAAAATCGTTTTGCCCACATTCCTTCTCAGAAAAGCTAAACAGATTTAAAAAAGACGAGAAAATCATTTTCCTGGTACCCCACCTGATAGTGGGGTCAACTTTCCCGTGATCTCCGCACGGGGAGTTATGTAAATATGCTCATATGCTTATGTAAATATACTTTCTATTTCGGCACTGAATGTGAGGTACCAAGGGAAGGTTTCCTGTGGAGTCATATGGTTGCTTTTTAGTCGTTTCCCACCTCTTGCATATCGCTTCAATTTTATATATTATCATTAATTTAATTAATTGGTCTATTCTATTAATGTCCTAATGATGGTTTTTTAAATCGTATACATACGCATCGGTGTGTATGGGGGTCGTAAATGCAAGTGTGCATCTATGTCAATATATGGTCAGTTTTAGATTTTATGTAAAAGTAACGAAGTCGCCGTCATTGTTTTCCGACTGCAATAGTTTCGAACATGTGTTCTTTCCGATAAGTGTTAATAGGTGAACAAGTAAATAAAACCAACAAATCATCCTTATCATTCCAGGTAAAACATCCAGTATTCCTTGGCTTGGAAAGTACCTGTATGTATAATAGTCTCAAACAGATTAGTCAGAGATAAAAGGTTAGCTAAAGTCATAATACGGTTTGTCACTACTTGCAATCCTAATAATAATAGACCGCACCGCGGTGGATTAGTGGTTAGAGAGTCGGCCTCGTAAGCAGTAAGATACTGGGCTCAATCCCAGGCCGCGTCATACCAAAGATTTGAAAGTTGTTGCTTCCTCGCTTATGCTCAGCATTAAGAGGATAGAGCAAGGACTTGTTCGCTCAGTGTCAGTATAATGTGACTGAGTGGGGTGTCTTGTCTGCTTACGGCATGATATTTCAGTGGGGCAGCGCTATAAAATGATAGCATTAGATCTGCTCCTTTACAAGTAATTACCCCTTCCTTCCCTTCCCCGTCGTGATATAGCTGAAAAAAAATAATTTGAAAGCGACGTTAAACCATACTCACTCACTCACTTACCCCTACTAATAATAACGTTCTTCCTTTTGTTCTGAATAATTTAGAGATTGCACAACAAAGTCCCAAATGAAAGATATCATTTCTAAATAAAAAAAACCATTAACAGCAAACGACAAGCACCTAGCTTGAAGGGAATTCCGGTTTTCTGATACTAATTCCGTTGCTACCGTATCCAAATGCAAAAATCAAAATGTGGTGCATGTATACTCCTTATAGAAGGGCCCGATCAATTTAATATGTCATGTAAGTCCAAAATCGTTATTTATGCGCAGGTTTGCCAGAATAATAACGCTTATTGACAAGAACACTGTCCCATGTTCGAAAATGCAGCAGTCGGAATACAATGACGTAGTCCATCAAGCAGGTGACTTCGTTACTTTTTCCATATTATTTTCTCCACATCCGACAACTTATCTTTTTATAATTATAGTGTGTGTGTGTGTGTGTGTTTATGAGCACAGGTGTGAATGATGTAGCGAATAGTAGTGGAAGTCAAGTCTTAACTCGAAGTTTCTTAATCTGTGTTTTAAAATGCTTTCAAATTGCCACTTATTCAATGTACTATCCTTACTTGCAATCAAAAAGTTTGTACAGATATCAGTTTAATCGTGTGATAATCCCTCTTAGTCTGCAGCGTCCTATAAACATGTACATATATAATAAATGTGTGATGTGATAATACCTCTTCCCATTATATTATATTATGTTATATTATATTATATATTTCGTACTACCCATTGTTCTATTCTTTAATTTATCAACTTAGTTTCAGCTCCGTAATATTTCAGCCGCAGTGCTTGGCTTTCTTATTGTCCATGTAACACCTTGGGTAAATAAAGTTTAATTATGTTTTATTTTTATTTGATATCATCATTTTTAACATAGAACTTTCGTCAAAGAAAGAGCCATGTATGGAATGCATTTTTGGGGGTGTCAGTCCTGCCATTCTTTCCCAGTTGACACACAACGTTGTTTCAACGTTGAACGCTGGAGAAGGGCGAGATTACATCTCGAAACCTTTTAGATCCATTCATTTTTAATGTTGTGGTTATTTTGCACCGATAAGATCGAGGAGCTATAGCGACCATGTCGGGGCACTAGAAACTTTGCTCTTCTTATTTCACATCGGATTATTATTCACTACTGTATCGCACAGTTTTTTATGAGGAAATTGCGTAGAATCAACAAATCCGAAAAATAGACCGAAAATGCCATCGGAGGAAATGCTGTAACTGGGACGGCATCAGTGCGTCCATTTCGGAATTTTACATGATCGCCTACTATCTCGGCTAGCTCCTGGAAGAGCACATCTAAGCACAACTGCCACCGTGGTGAAGACAACTGCCACCGTGGTGAAGACAACTGCCACCGTGGTGAAGACAACTGCCACCGTGGTGAAGAGCCGCAGGACAGCTTTCCCCTGCATGCATTTTGCACGGTATCATGCTGGACACTATCAATGTGACGGGTATATGGGTCTTACGGGTGTATTAGTCTTTGAACCCATTTACTTCAACATCTTCATGACGTTCATATGAACAGACATACTTAAAGCGAAACTGAGATACATCATTCTCTAGATAACGACTTCAAAAGAAAATCATATGGATTAGGAATATTGATCGGCGGTACGGATTTTATATTTTTGACGGGTCTATGTGTCTTACGGGTCTATTATTCTACGAACTCATTTACTTCAACATCCTCATGACGTTCATATGAACACACACACTCACCAGGACACACTCGAAGCGAGACTGAGATACATCATTCTCTATATAACGACTATTAAGAATACTGATCAGCGATACGGGTCTGATATTTTTGGAACATCGTGCTGTCTTCCCGGCACCATTGAAAACTGTTGGCATGAATTCCAGTGTGACGGAATAACGGTTTGGAAGGTACTTTAAAGTTTGGAGCTCTCGTTACTTAGAAATTATTCTCTATAAACAGACTTTCTTCGTCTTATCACTTAGTTACTGCTGTCAAGTTCCAAATAAAGTATATTATTATACAGCTATGTCCTCTGATTCAATCAAATCATTTCAATCGCATCACGTGTCATATTGAATCCCAAAATGCCATATTGAATTCATATTGTTCGCTTTCTGAGGGAGGTAACTCTTTTTGTTATGGCGCCAAAATGAAGCTACAAAAGTTGAAAAACCTATTTTCTCGCCTGATCATCTAGAAACTTAAATATCAGTATATATCTAAATTCAAAGTAACATTACCCAGTCAGTCAAATTTGTCTCAAATGAAGTTCGGAAAGCAGAGACTGATAATAGATTTACATGATATTTGCAGAATTATAGATTTGGAGTATATTGCATTCTAGGAATTTATTAGTGTTATGTTCTTTTATCTAACAAAAAATTCAATAACAAATAATTTAGTTTAATATTTCGATGACCTGTATAATAAATAGGTCATTATACAGTGCTTTGTACAATATGGATTGGTATTGTACTCGTCTCGTCCAATACGGGTTTTCATCACAACATGGACGAGTACAATACCAATCCATATTGTACAAAGCATATAATAACCTAATAATATCCTCCCAAATATTGTAGATTTTTCGTTACATAATATTTGAAACCGCGTTGCTGGTCTAATTATTTTGCTGCTCTGCTTCGATCAGATTATTCTTATATGCGATCTCTTATTAACATAGGGTACCTAAGGATGATAAGACTTTTTTCTCGTGAGAAAAGAGTGATTGGGTCATCACAGGGTCTAAATCTAGTCCGTCATGGAATCACAAAAAATCGTGACGGAACCAAAATTGCGCATTCAAAATCTTCTCAGTAAAGAGCTTTATTATTTACACATTTTCTTCAACAAAATATTTCCCGAATGAATTTATCATTTCTAATTATAAAATTAGAACTCGGATCTCTTACTTGGTCCTTTGTATACAGTTTCTGTCAAATGCGTATATTTTCTACAGATTTAATATACCTTTCAGCAAAATGCAACTTTTCTTCCTTGACAATTTCGAATTTCTCGAGTTTGTCAGGTTTATAAATTATGGGAAAAATAATTCTAGTTTAAAACACATCTTCTCGGCTATTGGCGTGTTCCCGGAGAATATAGGAAGCGAATAGAAAACACAGCATGCTAATATATGGGGTACAAAAAGTGTTGGGTGAATTATGTGCGAAAAAGGGCGTTTTTCGTGACGGGCGCTTTTACGTGGACATCATGTTGACTGCTTCTCTCTTGCAGGAAACTAGCCCATGTTTGTGTATACTATGATTGTTTTTTTTTTAATTTGGTGCTAATGCTGTTATATTAAGTAGATCTTTGGATTATGGACGCGGAGTTTCTTTAATGGACGACGGCTGAATAATGAATGACGGACCAGTCTCTTTTAACTTTTAATAATATTTTTCTTATCGGTTAGCTGGCTACCGCTATATCTTGCGGTAAATATTTTCATTATTGCAATTGTTCTCGTACAGTTTCAAAATTATCCGACCCGGACATGAATGATTATGTAGTTTACCCGTGTTCCACAACACTAGTGGATTACTGTTTTGCCGTGGGAGATCGATATGGCTATATTTTCACATGCTTTAACAGGTTTATCTTGTTGAACAAATATTGTACAGGACTATTGTTTATTTGGAACATCCATTACCAAATCTCCTCTTCGATCCAGATAAAGGTTATTAAGCTTTTATTTTAAACAATTTGAATAAATAATCGCTGTGCAATAATCGCTGTAGAAAGCTCAGTAAAAGCGTGAAAACAAAGAATCTCCAGTATTTGTCATAGTAGCGCATCTACTCGCGAGTCTTTAAGTCAACATTTCGAAAGAGTGTGGGACATATCAGCTCTATAGACGACAGAGGAATAAAAGGGATGAGAGATCCGCTCTGGTCCCTCTCGTACTAGGGAGGACCGGGGATAGATAGCCCAGCCCCCGGAATGTCGATTGCATATTATCTGTTCTATAAATATATATGCAAATGTATGACTGTGAACCCAAATATTGAAGATTTGCAAATACAAATTAAGGCATATATAGGCAAATGAGCATTTATATCAATTGAAAATGAATAATGAACTTAGTATTTCCCTCAAACTGTCATCAACAGCTAAAACCTAAGCTATCTGGCGGGAAAACTGAAATGTATACTTGATGTTCAACCTACCCCCACTTTGGATTTGAGGTTTCGAGGATCATCGGGAATTCTCGGCTATATCCGCTGGCCCAACGTAGCCTCGGTGATCTAGTCTGACCACTACCACACACCTTTTAATATGTAATCTTGAGACTTATCTCTATTGCCGACAATCGTGTGGTTAATTTTAATCAGTTATGTGGTAAAAATATTTACAAAAAAATGATAGTGTTATGTTTATTGTATCAACTATATTTCTAAGATTGTGTAATAATTGCATAATTTTGACTGAATCCTAAAATCGCTTTAAAATTCACGTTATTTCTTAGATTTCTAGAACACGATCCCTGGAACCGGTTTGAGCTGTATTAAATACAATTATTGAAGAGCGATGAGCATACCAAGTCATCTGATGGAAATTGATGAACTATTTGACAGTTAGATAGAAGGAACGGCCCAATCGAGGGTGTTGGATAGAATGTAAGTTTTTATTCAGAACACATATCACTGAGGCCCGGCGCCGAACAAACGATTCGTTCTCCATCATCTTCACCAGTCATAAAACTACAATCACAATTATTTGTACAGAGGGCAAGTTTGGGGGACGAAATATCCACCAGCGGAAACTCACCATGTACAGGCAACAATTAAACTCAACATAACAAGGGTGGTGGGAAAATATGTCGGCGTACCGACAAGAAGTGCATGTGACCCGACAGCCACATATATTGTCTGCATAATTTAAAAAACTTCACAAGAACCCAAACTGAGTCATGTGATTGGTAGCTCGGCCATTCTTCCCAGTCAGTAGGTAACACATCGTGGAGATAAGTTGCTTGGGGTGGAATAAATTTTCAACTAGATAAAGTTAATCGAATACGATCGAGGAAGCATCCCATTTGCTTGTGGAATATAAAGTCAACATTCATTATCTGTTAATACAATAATCCCAAGCAATGAATTGGCATGATATCCATATACATAGCGCCAACTATAGGAATATGTGGATGATGGTATCCACACACCAAAATTGGAAAGATCCGGCTAAGCCTTTATAATTTTATTGTCCGAGAACAAAATTCTAGTTGACCCTCATGTGTTGCTATCTATGGATATGTGTGGGCAGAAAGCGATTCTAAGTGATATTTTGTGGCATGATTTCCACACACCAAATTCGGAAATAATAATGTCGGTCTAATGTTACTGTCCGGAAAAATGTAAGTTTGATATCCAGCTGGCTCCATCGTATGTGGACGGAACGGTTTACTCAGCATCATCTTTTTGCAAGATATCGATATATTAATCCTATTTTCAGCTTACCGAACCATGAATCTTGGATCAAGCTCTAACAGAAAATGAAAATAAATCCAAGTTGGCCGCTATGAAGACGTCACAGTGACTTAATTTAAAAAAAAAAAAAAAACCAAAAATGGTCAACTTTTTCTCTCAGATTTTCCGAATTTTTTATTTACGTAATTGATCCGCAAAAAACTGCATGATAAATTAGTAAATATTATTTTGATGTGAAATAAAGTAGTTTTGTCTAATTTTCTTCGTGGAAAAGCAGTAGTTTTGAAGAAAAATGACGAAAACATCATCACTTTTCTGATACGTCAATTGGCCCTCATTTCGAATTTACCCATGATTCTCTGTTCGGGGGTTATGCAAATAGCCCAAAATACGCAGTATGATAAACTACACGTCCCGGAGTGTCGGCTCTCATTTTATGTCGTTCCAGAGGTGGCGCAGAAAGTTTGGTATGCGAGGCCATTATGACCCCCCTGGCCTGGTGGGGTTAAACTTGCAAAGATCCATTCATCCGTTCCGTTTATGCGATATTTGCACATCTCTCAGAAGTAGCTTTGTATCTGGTAAATTTCCAACACAGCCAACGTTATAGTGATTGATTATTCTGTACTTAAGTAAAGAATACTGTTCAATAATCAATTTTAGAATAACTAGAATTGATGCTAACTGTCGTTCAAATAGTCTTGATTACTGACTCGGAAGTATTTGTGGACGACGCCTGAATATTGAAGTTCGGATCGGTCGCCTATATGTTAAATCGTAGATAGTGATTTTATCCATTTAGACTAAATCGAAGCTTCGACTGTTGCAATAGTTCAACATCGACTTAAAAGATGCATACCGAATCTAAATAAAACATTTTATTATTATGTAGACGAAACTATTATTCGATATTTGAGCTTATATCAATTTCTCTGATTTAGAATCATTAATTAAAGAGAATTTTTTTCCATATAATGGCTCATATTCAGTTTTTCTTAGCAAAATGCATTTTTATGCATGAAAGAGCCCAAAATTGTTTTCTTTCAGAAAAATGATTTTTTTATATTATATTTCTAGAGAAAACAGCATGAAAAACACTCTGACCGACAAATCAAACAAAAATGTATATTTCGAATATGACATCACCATGACGTGATGAGAGCGGCCATTTTGGATTGTTTTACGCTTGCTAGTATCCCTTGACCCCAAAATATATGGTTGAATGTTTCAATACTTTAATAGCCCACCGAGTGAGAAAAATATTTGAGGGTGGGGGCGAAATGGCCCCTCCCCAGGCTGCAGTGCAGATGGATCTATTGTCGAGAGACTATAAACAGCGAACGATTGTCTGCTATCAGACAGGACCGTGTCTGTTTATTGTGGAAAATAAACATCCATTACCAAATCTCCGCTCCGGTCTGGATAAAGATTATTTGAACTCTTAGCACAGAAAATTTGACGTAATAATGCAATATATCAGATGAGTATTGTGATAAGAGTATTTGGCCAATGTTTTCCGAACTACGATATAGTAACCAATGGCATTTCCCTTCATCTTTCTATCGAACAGGAGTCAAACAATAGCATTGAAATTTTTAACTCTGTGGGCTCCGCACCGACCAATTCATTTCCATCATCAATACAATTAGAGACATGTGTTTTATTTTTAGCAATGTTCCACGTCCTACATACAAAGCATCAGAACTGTTTTCTTTAACGATGGGACATTGAAATAAAATTTAAAAAAATCAGATGTCAAATGTAAGTGGATGCATCAGTGTTACGAAAGACTTAGTTGGCAAAGGACACATAACGTAGAGACATGTATCTGATTAAGGATTCTCGAATCTCTCAACTAGTTCGCCTCACCAGGACCTTATTGAACACCATAGTGAATTAACCTTATCGGTGTTTAATAAAACTGGTTGCTGGTATGCTAATGTAGGAAACATCAAAGCTTTCATCAGTTCCACTGCACTTAATGGATATCATTGTTGGATTGTTTCTTTTTTAGTAAAATTGCTTGAATATCTCATTAAGAATATTCCAGTAAAATTCGGTAACGCTTTATACAAACAGTGTATAGGTGTTCTAGGCAGACCTATATCTTTTCTCGTATGAATTTCTCTATCAGCAGAAATTTTCAAAGTCGTTCATTTTCGTTCATCAAATGCTATAATAGTATCGACGAGCTTTCATCATTAGATAATATCTGTTATTCCAACGCCACTGTGAAGAATACATACCCGCCTCCACTGGATTTGAAGGGAACTGCTGATACATTTGCAAAATGCCTCTCCCGTACCAAACTTTCTGCGCTATCTCCGGAACGACAAAAAACTCAGCTGTCATTCCGTGGTTTTATATTTTATCATATTGGGGTCATTTTGAGCCTATTTGCATAACCCCCCGAGTAGAGGATCATGGGTAAATTCAAGATGGCGGCCACCTGGGGTACCAGAAAACTGATATTTTCGGCGTTTTTCTTCAAGATTTTCTTCAACGATTTTATTTCACATCACGTTAATATTTACTAATTTATCACAAAGTTTTTGTAGAGAAATTGCACAAATGAAAACATGAAAAAAATCTGACCGAAAAATCGACCCCAAAATCCGCTTTTGAAAATGACGGATTGGGTGTTTTTACATTTTCTGGTAGAGCTTGACCCAAGGTGGTAGGTGGTAAGTTTCAGCTCCCTAGCTCAAGAGGTAAGAAAAATAATTAAGGTGGCGGGGGGGGGGGGGGGGAAGAAATAGCTCCTCCCCAGGCCTGGACAGGTCCCCAAAAAAACCCAGGCCAGATAGGGTTAAACCTATACCTTTACAAGGAATTATTTATTTCGCGTCGAATCTACAACTGTAGAGACGATTATAATATTAACGTGGTTATACCTATTTCTGGATAGCAATACACCTGAAGGACACGTGTACGGTGTATACATATCTCGCTAGATCATATGGAGATTGTGCCAGTTTTAATCAACATCCCAGAACAGTATCGCATAAAGTTGCCAAGCAAAGTCATACCACCAAAATCATACAAAGATTCACAAATTCTGCAATAAATATCGTTCACTGTAAAATGGTGGTGTTTTTGGATATGTACGCAGAATATTGGCATGTCGTGTCGTATGACTTCTTATCCCGTTTCAGCAAAAAATCGCCCAATGAAAACGAGCGATCACGGTCACATGGTCGCCCGATATTTTTCCATCCACCGCCGTTGATTGTAATTTGGGGTGGGTAACTAGGTTATCTCGCTTTACAGTAGCTCCTGTCTCAAAGCAATGATGTCAGTACCCCGACATTTTTTCCACAAACTGTTGCATTAAAATGTTTTCCGTATATGGTGAGGTTCTGACGGTGGATTTTTCGTTCCCGAGGCTTGTCCTTTGTACAAATCATTGTGATTGCAGTTTGTGACTGTGGTTACATGTTAGGGAATAAAGCGCTTCGACGGCGTCGGGTCTCACAGACTTTTGTTCTGAATAAGAACTTGCATTCTACTAATATTCTCCCGTTTGGGCCGTTACTTCTATCTAACGGTCAAATAGTTCATCACATTCCATCGGATCACTTGATAGGGCTAATACACCATCGTTTTGGGGTAGCTTTAACGCTCATAAAGTTAGACCGCGGTTCGCAGTTCGTTATTCGAGGGGACCAGCAATTATTTCTTCAGATATGGAAATCTGCAATTTTTTTATTATGAGTACTTTGAACTCCAAACTCTGCATAGCAAGAGAGAATGTCATGCTCTATATCTTTGCATATTCATATCCCAAATCTGACGCCAGGGGGCGCTGCTAGGGGCGCTGCTATGAGTCGCTGAATATTGGTATGTGTCATCATATGACTTCAAGTCCGTACGCCGGCCTCTTTTTGTCATCTCCTATATATGTTACGTTTAATTGGAAATTTAGTTGGACCTAAAATACTAGTCAGTGATAAGGATTTACTGTAAATAACATCATGGTGGCATGATATTGAATAACATCATGGTGGCATGATATTGAATAACATCATGGTGGCATGATATTGAATATCTGAGCTCGCGCCTGTTATTAATACCCGTTTCTGGTTTGTGTCCACCCCAGTCGACAGTGGCGTTTGTACAACGCTTCTCTCATAGAGTAAATTATTGGGATACTTCATGAACGACGGTTACTATGGATGTACTTTGGCCTGGGTTTAGTACGGTACCCTTATGGGAGCAGTACATTTTCATGCCAAAATGATGAGGTGAATTGGCGCTGTGGACTACACCATTAAATCGAAATGTAAGAGCCTTCGGGTTTCAGTGTGAAAAGAATGGCTCAGTTTGTTGAAACGCCAAGGAACTAAATAAGGTAATTCCGGAGAAGGAAACTAAAAGATTATATTCCATAGGACTTTTTCAGCTATAGTTGAAATAGTAAGAACATGTCCGCAATTATAGATCCTTGCAGACATTGTTGTTGAATGTGTTCAACAGGGTTTCCGCACTGATAGCAAAATACGACCACGAAATGCTTTCCTGACAACTGAGCACTAACCTTTTTCCTTTCGTTTCCTTGTTTATGTCAAACACATTCACTCACAAAGATTGCGACAGTAAGATATTTAGTTGTCGTCATAAATGCTAATAAATTTTATTGATATAAGTTTGAAGAATGCTCCGCCCCCCACCAAACTTTCTGCGATATCTCCGGAACGCCAAAAAAATGAAGAGCTGAAACTTCGTGACGTTATAGGTTATCATATTGGGGTCATTTTGAGCCTATTTGCATAACCTCACGGGCAGCAGATCATGGGTAAATTCAAAATGGCGGCCATGTGGAGGAACCAGAAAAAGTGATGTTTTCGACATATTTCTTCCAAATTTTTGCTTCTCTGTACGGAAAAGTGGGTGAAACTTATTTTATTTCTTATCAGATTATCATTTACTAATTTATCATGCAGTTTTTGCGAAGGAAAAACAAAAATAAAAAATTCGAAGATTTTGACCGAAAAATCGTCCAAAAATGCTCTCTTGAAAATGACGTCACAGTGACGTCATCATGGCGGCCATCTTGTTTTTTTTTGCTTGTAGAGCTTGACCTAAAGATATAGTGTAAGTTTCAGGCCTGTAGCCTTAGTGATAGCGAAAATATATTGGGGAGGGGGCACTTTCCGCCCCCCGCCCAGGCAGCGGTACACCCAAAATCGCCCAGGCCAGATAGGGTTAAAACAGGTACAAGCATAAAAATTTGTACAACAAACCCATCTCTCTCAGATAATCTAAAATACAATCTGCTTTTACTCGGCTATAAAGATCTTCCAGCCTAGCTGCTCGATAAAAAGTATCTCCTACAATCTCAAAATCTATGCAGTCTATAAGAATATGTTTCACCGTGAGATTGATGCGAACATTCGTTTGTGGACAACGGATGATTGTCGGATCTATAGCCTACACTAGATACTCACTGTAAACACTCTCACTGTAAACAACTACAGATCTGCTTTGCCATCACACAATCATGCTGAGCATTTCTCGGAAGGAGTTCGCATTCCCGCTGTAAACACTCTCACGGTAAAGAAATACAGATCTGCTTTGCCACCACACAATCATGCTGAGTATTACGCTGAAAGAGTTCAAATTCTCACTGTTAACACTCTCACTGTAAACAACTACAGATCTGCGTTGCCACCACACAATCATGCTGAGTATTACGCTGAAAGAGTTCACATTCTCACTGTAAACACTCGCACTGTAAACGACCACAGATCTGCGTTGCTACCACACAATGAAGCTGAGTATTACGCAGAAAGAGTTCACATTCTCACTGTAAACACTCTCACTGTAAACAACCACAGATCGGCGTTGCCACCACACAATCATGCTGAGCATTACGCGAAAATAGCTCACATTCTCACTGTAAACACTCTCACTGTAAACAACTACAGATCTGCTTTGCCACCACACAATCATGCTGAGTATTACGCTGAAAGAGTTCACATTCTCACTGTAAACACTCGCACTGTAAACAACCACAGATCTGCGTTGCTACCACACAATGATGCTGAGTATTACGCAGAAAGAGTTCACATTCTCACTGTAAACACTCTCACTGTAAACAACTACAGATCTGCTTTGCCACCACACAATCATGCTGAGTATTACGCAGAAAGAGTTCACATTCTCACTGTAAACACTCTCACTGTAAACAACTACAGATCTGCTTTGCCACCGCACAATCATGCTGAGCATTACGCAGAAAGAGTTCACATTCTCAATGTAAACACTCTCACTGTAAAGAAATACAGATCTGCTTTGCCATCACACAATCATGCTGAGCATTACTCGGAAAGAGTTCATATTGTCACTGTAAACACTCTCACTGTAAACAACTACAGATCTGCATTGCCACCACACAGTCATGCTGAGCAATACGCGAAAATAGCTCACATTCTCACTGTAAACACTCTCACTGTAAACAGCCACAGATCTGCGTTGCCACCACACAACCATGCTGAGCATTACGCGAAAATAGCTCACACTCTCAATGTAAACACTCTCACTGTAAACAA
>JAVTVY010045582.1:0-22120 GCA_036873755.1 Hanleya hanleyi
AGTTCCCGGCTAGAAATATACAACGCCGGTGTGAAAGGGGTGGTCGTCCGTTGAAAGTTCTTTTCCGCTTGCTACATGTTAAACCAGCTATGCATATGAGGTATTTTCGTAACACAAACGAATTGGGAGTTTGTCTCGATGTCCTGCGACTGAGATTCCTATCACATCGACCATATATGAAGTGTTCTGTATGGTGTTCTATTTGGGCCAATTTGACCTCGTGCGTCGACTTGCAAAAGTCGACGCACGACGCGCGACGCGAAAAGTCGACGTCGTGTTTTGAAACGCGACGTCGCCCTTTTCGTCGCGCGTCGACTTTTACAATGTTAAAGAGATAGGCCAAAACTCGACGTCGTGTTTCAAAAGTCGACGTCGACTTTTTCCCTATTAGTGAGGTGGCTTAGCAAAAAGATCGTGACATGCTGGACCAAAGCACCAAACTTGGCACATCCATCACTTGAGGCATACAGAACAATATCAGAAGGGGTGCCCATTGCTCTGGGCCGTGTGACGCCCTCTGGCCCCCAAAAGGGCATCTAAGGGAAATATTATCATTGAAAAAATAGTTGGCTTCCCAATAGCTTCACGATTTTTGTTATCCTTGAGGCTAGGAAGCTGAAACTTGCCACATTATATCTTTGGTTCCAGCGCTACAATAAAATGTAACAAAATTGAAGATGGCCTCTATGATGATGTCACAGTGACGTCATATTATAAAAAATAAGCCATTTTATTGACGATTTTTCTGATAGATTTTTCAAATTTTGTATTTGTGCCATTTTCTTCGCTCAAATTGCCTTGTACATCAGTAAATAATCATCTGATATGAAATAAAATATTATTATGCACTTTCACGTAGACAAAATACACCAATTTTGAAGAAAATACGACAAAAACACAACTGTCGTCCATTCTGAATTTACCCATGATGCTCTTCTCCGAGAATTAAATGGCCCTAATATGATTTGCTATATGGACACAGAGTGCCAGCTTTCAACAGTTCCGAGCATCAGAGAAACAGAGCTGGGACGGGGAGGGGGGGGGGGGATGAAGCTGAATCCAACAATAACAATTGAACACAGGATCCTCCCTACTCTGTATCATTTTACTAGTGGGTGTGCATGCAGAACCGGTATATAATTGGAGTATTGCACGGGTCCTGAACCATGCACATGTAAATGTGTAAATATAATGGTATTGTCACCCAGTGGGAATAAGGTGTAGTTTCAGACCCCTCCCCCAATCTGCATCTGAATCTGAAATCGTCCTAAGCACTCTCAGTCATGTCAATAGCGACGGATAGAAGTCAACGTGTTATTTTAATGTTAATTTCATGTTCCTGTCCAACAATGGGCGTTAAATGCAAATTCTGATCCTTTTTCTGTGTCTATTCACTCTCTGAGATCCCTATAGTTATCCTGAAAATGCTTGACAGGCTTTTGACAAAAAAAAAACAACAATATTGCGGGTCTCTATTTTCACAAAGTTCCATGAACATTCGACCAAAGCTGTGTCCATTCAATGACAATATACAGACAAGTGCTATAACATGTTACTTGTATGTTGCGCGGGTGATTGGGTGGGTACAGCTTCCTGTTGCTTCAAAGCATTTTGCTGAGAAGCAACAGGAACTTGATAATGTGATGTCTAGCACTGTAATATCACTTGTCTTTATTGCACCATGCAAGCGTCCTGTCTTGTGTGCTGTCCTCCGTGTTTTATAGGGTGGATGGACGGTGGATGGTTCCATGCTGCTTCAAACATTTCTTCTTTGAAGTAAAAGGAACGCAACTTGGCTAGGTGGTGCTTAGTTGGTTTGTCGCGATATAGCTGAAATATTGTTGAAAGCCACGCTAAATTCTATTCACTCACTCACCCTTACTTGTATGTTGTATGTTCTCGGTCCCCATTGGGCGTTAAATGTTCTTTTGATTCCTCTTTGGTTTTAGAGTCCCTTTTCTGGTCATACAGCCCTGTTAGCTATCCTGACGTAATTATATGGCCTTTCAATAATAAATCCCGGCCTCCAACAGGCATAAGATGCAATTTTTGGGATTGTTCTTTTCAGTTCCACCCTCACTGACTCTTCAGATGAATGTTCATAACATTTCGTCCAAAATTTTTGGCTTTTTCCGGCGGTCACAAATATACAAACAGAAACGTGTAGAACTAAAGACAAGTCCCCGGCCCGTGTAACACTTGTTAATTCAGCTATTCTTCTCTCGAACTTAAAAGTAGAAAGATTGAAATTGGAGCGATAGGCAAGAAGTGGGGAAAATTGACGTCTGGCGATTAAAAAGCAACCATATGACTTAACAGGAAAGCTTCCCTTTGCCCCTCACCTGCATACCCGAGAATACGGTGGATTCTTGGTCGTAGCCTTAGTATCTCAGCCGCGCTTTTATTGCTGCTGTTAAGATGGATACTATGAAGTATTCCTATGGCCCCTAGCAACGCCTTAAGCGGAATTAGATACGCTAGCTCGTGAGCTGTGATGACAGATCAACTCAAACAAATAACTCATCGGATGTTAATGGATGAGCATCGAGGACGTTTGATGAAGTAAACGCCTCAACATGGGGTGAACCTGGTAAATGCTAGAATACCCTAAAAAACTGTCCAGTCTTGGACATTTCCATCTTTTTTCCAATTTACGAGATAAAGAGCTGAATTGTCAATTTTTACATGGATAAGGGGCGATTGTTTCCTTTTACACAGGCGATTATGTAAACCTAATTGGTACAGGTGGTTTCAGCCACCCGGCTCTCACTTCTCAAAAAACTTTTCCCTGATACTCCAAAATGAAGAAACGTCGAGGGCTGTAACTTAGAGCAGTTATAGCTTATGATACTGATGTTATTTTTGAGCCTGTTGCATAAAACTCGGAGCACAGCTTCATGAGTAAATTCATAATGGATAACATTAGGGTGTACCAGAAAGTTTTGTTTTCATCGTATTCCTTCAAACTTAATGTGTTGTTCTTCGTAAAAGTGCTCAAAAGTATTTTATCTCAAATAACCTGATTATTTACTAATTTACCAGGCAGTTTCAGCGAAGAAAATTCCACAAATAAAAAATGGGGAAAATCGGTCCGAAAAATCGTCCGCAAAATGACTTATTTTGGGAATATGATGTCACAGTGATGTCATCATGGCCGCCATCTTGGATTTTGTGACATTTTCCCGTAGCGCATGAACCAGTGATACCGTGTGGCAAGTTTCAGCTTCCCAGCCTGAAGGATAATGAAAATAACGAAGCTGTTTCTAGGCTAACTATTCTTTAAATAACAATATTGCCCCTCAGATACCCTTTTGGGGGCCAGAGGGCATCACAGAGCCCACAGCAAAGGGCACCCCTTCTGATATTGTTCTATATGCCTCAAGTGATGAGTGTACCAAGTTTGGTGCTTTGGTCCAGCGTGTCACGATCTCCCCAAAATATGGCCCTAAGCCACCTCACTATATCTCATAGCATTGTAAAAGTCGACGCGCGACGCGCGACGGAGAGGGCGACGTCGCCTTTCAAAACGCGACGTCGACTTTTTCCGTCGCGCGTCGACTTTTAAAAAGTCGACGCCCGACGCGCGACGGACATTCGCGTCGCGCGTCGGACATTCGCGTCGCGCGTCGCCCTTTTAAAAAGTCGACGCGCGACGCGCGACGGACATTCGCGTCGCGCGTCGCCCTTTTGGTTTACAAAAGTGCGCATGTCTGGGGAGCATGTATTACTATAATGTTCACAGCTGTGATTTTCGATTCTTGTAGCTCCTGACCGGTGTTGGTAATTTGTATTCCACAAAATGCACACCCCTCAATCGAGAGGACAATTCGCATCTATTAGCTTGTCAATGTGTTACTATTTCGCCGGACTAATACGTAAATTAAATTCAAGTTTCCAATAATGAACAAAAGCGTATGTAAGTAACTATTTTGCAGGATTAACAGTAACGACTGGAAAACAGAGGGAAAATAATTAATCGCTTGTGTTGTGTAGCTCAATGGAACTGTGAGATCTTACATTCTGGAGACATCCTGATGAATGTCTCCTGATAAAACGCGCCCCATTGCATTTTATGTCGAATCATACAACCCTTTTTAATAGTAAGGCTTTGTTTTCTGCCATTTTAGACTAGTGACTATATGCTGTCAAAGTAAAGGTGAGGTGTGGGGTCATTTTACTTTCGTTTTCGGCCGGAAAACAGTAAGATCCCACATTTCCTTTGAGATACACAAGCTATTAATTAGTTTTTCTAATTAGTTTTTTCCAGTCGTTACTGTTACTCCCGCAAAACTGTTACTTACATAAGCTTTTGGTTCATTATTGGAAACTTGAATTTATTTTACGTATTAATCCGGCGAAATATGAACACATTGACAAGCTAATAGATGCGTATTGTCCTCGCGATGGAGGGGTGTGCATTTTGTCAGAAGCTACAAGGATCGGAAATCACAGATGTGAACATTTTTTTTTTTTTTCGTTCGAAATTAACACCCCAAATCACAATACAACGAAACAATACGAGACAGAACAAGACTATATGATACGATGCAATACAATAAAATGCAAATAATACCATACATTACAATACAATATATTACAATTCAACATATTACAACTCAATACATTACAAAACAATACAATTCTAAACAATACCATACCATACAGTACGGTGAAATATACCATGATACATCACAGTACAAACACACATATACCTTTACATAAAAGAAGAAAGTTAACAAAGATTGTGAATTTTATATAATACGTTTGTACAACGTATAGTGACAAACTTCAATTGATAATTTGATTGATAATTTATTGTGTCTCGTGAACAATATGGAATACATGCTCCCCAGACATGCGCACTTTTGTAAACCAAAAGGCGACGCGCGACGCGAATGTCCGTCGCGCGTCGCGCGTCGACTTTTTAAAAGTCGACGCGCGACGCGCGACGGAGAAAGTCGACGTCGCCCACTCCGTCGCGCGTCGCGCGTCGACTTTTACAATGTTAGGAGATAGGGCAAAAGTCGACGTCGACTTTTGAAACACGACGTCGAGTTTTGGCCTATCTCTTTAACATTGCAAAAGGCGACGCGAGACGGAGAGGGCGATGTCGCCTTTTAAAACGCGACGTCGACTTTTTCCGTCGCGCGTCGAGTTTTGATTCTTCAAAAAGGCGACGCACGACGCGCGACGCAAAAAGTCGACGTCGCGTGTTGAAAGGCGACGTCGCCCTCTCCGTCGCGCGTCGACTTTTACAATGTTAGGAGATAGGGCAAAAGTCGACGTCGACTTTTGAAACACGACGTCGAGTTTTGGCCTATCTCTTTAACATTGCAAAAGGCGACGCGCGACGGAGAGGGCGACGTCGCCTTTTAAAACGCGACGTCGACTTTTTCCGTCACGCGTCGCGCGTCGAGTTTTGATTCTTCAAATTGCAATTCTTTTGCAAGTCGACGCGCGAGATCAAATTGGCCCAAATAGAACACCATAGTTCTGAGTCTATCAGAGTTAAAAGATAGAGACCACTTTCGTAAATTAGAATGCTAATAAGGATTCGGGTCGTGTGTTAAAACGAGACTTGTGTGTGGTTCAAAAATGATAAATACGGTTTATTCAATAACATATAAATGCGATGAATTCAATATAGCTTATAAATATGAGGAATTCAGGGTATACGCACATATGACGGCGGAAAGATCAGGCCCACTAGGAATTGTACGTGTTAACAGGAGGGCGCACGGAACGGAAGATTTAGTTTGACGGGTAGAAATGGTAATGCTGTTAACCAGCTGTATGATTGGTTAAATAGCCATACGAATCTTGGGCTTCTCATTGGATGGCAAACATTTTTGAGTAGAATACAATCCAGTTGGGCGTGACGTCAGCCTGTCAATGCGAGTCACAAACAGCATATTGAAGAGAGCCAATGGCACACAGGAGAAATATGGAGTTATATCAAATATAAAGCTGAATATATACCAATTTATAATATAGATTTAAAGACCTTTTAATGATCTTGGCGCCCACCATTGTCCGATAATTTTAAGCTAATGACAAGAGGATCTTTTTGTCCATTGTTACTAAGAACAAACTATTGATTTGTAATTTTGTTTGCAGAATTTCGAATTTGAGCAAAAAAGATCGAAAAAGGGACACTGAAAAACATCAAGATTTTATCTTTATAAGTTTCAGGAGTTTCAAGATTTCAAGAAACTGTACTTAATGTGTCGGTTGTTATAGTACAAGTGGAATGAACAAAGTTAGTCTGAAAGTGAATGTCCGGAGGATCCTTCGCCTTCGTTTTGTAGTATTTTTTTTTGCACGTGTCATCATTGGGTACTGTTTCAGTTTCAGTTTCAGTTTATTGGCATAATAATCAGCGTAGCTATTTTTCATCTTAGCACAAATAATATACATATATACATTAAGGGAATAAAACAAAATATAGTTAAACAACAAAATATGGATAAAAACAAATGTTACCGAAGAGAAATCTCGTTGACACTTTGGCCTGAGCTATGAAACATACCTAAGATTTTATAATTAGGAACGAATGCTAATTCTGTTCTGTTTACTGGGCTAGTTTGAGATATCTCTTTTAATATACCATACTCGAAAATAGTAAGATGGTACAAAACTTAATACTGAAGGGATCCGGTCCGTGCAGTAATGTTGAAACTTTGAAAGTGTCTGAATCCTGATTATCTCCCTTGGATCGAAACACGCAGTAGGCTACAGTTGTCGAGTTGTGACATTGTGTCACAAGAGTGACGTCCCTTCATGTAGCCGACCCGTCGGCAGACGAAACGGTGGGGCAATTCACTTGCAACGGCATGGACTGAAGTATACTGATTTGAATTTGAAGAAATACATTTTAATTCGAAATCATTTTAACTCCTTGATATAGAAGGTGAAGGTATGGATATTCTCTATACTCAATATACAGAATATGCCCTACCGTTTGATCCGCCGACTCTTGTGATGCAACGTCACAACTCGGGAATACCGTATTAATTTGAAGCGTAACTTGAATTTTCGAATTGGACCAGAAAAAAGGTATCTTGCACAACTAGACCTCAAGGGGAACCCGTGTACCAAATTTGACAAAGATCCATGCCGTAGTTCCTGAGATTTCACGATAACAAAGTTTCATGGGGAAATTCAAGATGCGACCATATTGGATTTTCGAATCGGACTGAAAAAGGTATCTTGCACAACCAGACCCCAAGGGAACCTATCTACCAAATTTGAGAAAGATCCATGCAGTACTTTCTGCGGAATCGCGATAACAAAGTTTCATGGGAAAATCCAAGATGGCTGCCTGTTGGCCATATTGGATTTTCGAATCCGACAAGAAAAGGTATCTTGTACAACTAGATCCCAGGGGGAACATGTGTACCAAATTTGAGAAAGATCCATGCAGTAGTTCCTGAGAAATCGCGATAACAAACTTTCATGGGGAAATCCAAGATGGTCGCCTGGTGGCCATATTGGTTTTCGAATCGGACCAGAAAAGGTATCATGCACCACTAGACCCCAAAGGGAACCTGTGTACCAAATTTGAGAAAGACCCATACAGTACTTTCTGAGGAATCACGATAACAACGCTTCTTAGAGAAATCCAACATGGCCGCCTGGTGGCCTTATTGGATTTTCGAATCGGACCAGAAAAGGTATCTTGCTCAACTAGACCCCAAAGGGAACCTGTGTACCAAATTTGAGAAAGATCCATGCAATACTTCCTGAGGAATCACGATAACAAAGTTTCATGAGGAAATCAAAGATGGCCGTCTGGTGGCCATATTGGATTTTCGAATCGGACCAGAAAAGGTATCTTGCTCAACTAGACCCCAAAGGGAACCTGTGTACCAAATTTGAGAAAGATCCATGCAATACTTCCTGAGGGATCACGATCACACAGTTTCATGAGGAAATCGAAGATGGCCGCCTGGTGGCCATAATGGATTTTAGAATCGGACCAGAAAAGGTATCTTGCACAACTAGACCCCAAGGGGAACCTGTGTACCAAATTTGAGAAAGATCCATGCAGTAGTTCCTGAGGAATCACGATAACAAAGTTTCATGGGAAAATCCAAGATGGCTGCCAGTTGGCCTTATTGGATTTTCGAATCCGACAAGAAAAGGTATCTTGTACAACTAGATCCCAGGGGGAACATGTGTACCAAATTTGAGAAAGATCCATGCAGTAGTTCCTGAGAAATCACGATAACAAACTTTCATGGGGAAATCCAAGATGGTCGCCTGGTGGCCATATTGGTTTTCGAATCGGACCAGGAAAGGTATCTTGCACAACTAGACCCCAAGGGGAACCTGTGTACCAAATTTGAGAAAGATCCATGCAGTAGTTCCTGAGAAATCGCGATAACAAACTTTCATGGGGAAATCCAAGATGGTCGCCTGGTGGCCATATTGGTTTTCGAATCGGACCAGAAAAGGTATCATGCACCACTAGACCCCAAAGGCAACCTGTGTACCAAATTTGAGAAAGACCCATACAGTACTTTCTGAGGAATCACGATAACAACGTTTCTTAGAGAAATCCAACATGGCCGCCTGGTGGCCTTATTGGATTTTCGAATCGGACCAGAAAAGGTATCTTGCATAGCTAGACTCCAAGGGGAACCTGTGTAGCAAATTTGGGAAAGATCCATTCAGTAGTTCCCGAGAAAGCGCGATAACAATAATTGTTTACGGACAGACGGACGACGGACGGACGGACGGACGGACGACAGACCACGGACGAAAAGCGACCAGATGGTGGGCTAAAAAGCACGTGAAATTCAAACTATTTCATCTTGTAATTTATTTGTTTGTTTTATTCGATTGTTACTTGTATGAAAGCAGACGTCCCTTTCCTCATCCGACTTGTGAAACGGAATCTTCCAATGAACACATGTCTGCGCTTAACGGTGTTGATTGCACATAACCGTGCTAAAACGTGTAATAATTGCACGGTTAGCTCGATGCTATTGACACAAGTGTTATAGAATACATAATTAGTCTCGTTTGGTAACATAAAAGGCAAATAATTATATCGCAATCTACGATTTTCATAACAGAGGGCACACCACGCCAGTAAACCCATGTTAAAATCAACCACACGATTTTGTTCACCTTATTTGTATTGACTAAGTCATCAGAAAAGTAGAGCATGCGGATAACCAGTTGAGTTGTTGGATCAGCTTTTTCTCTAAATGTTAGAGAATAATGTAAATCGGGATGTAAAACCAAACACGAAACATTACTCGTGTGATAAAAAAAAAATAGCCTCGTGTCATGCGGGCGTCGGAAAAACAGCAAAAATAACAGTATAGGGTCTAATTATTTCCACATCATAATTAATACGTATGCATCGTTCTATTGTCAGTACAAAAAAAAGCAAAGTCCCACTGCGGTAGTAATTTGTCGGGCTACAACCTCAGAGATCGATAAAAGTCAAGAATGCTCCATGTTTAAGACAGAAGAAGTGTATACGGAGTTTGGCTACGTCTGTGATGCCAGTTACAAATAGACAACACCATTTTTTTTCACCCAGAATCATCAATACACGACCATGCAGGCGTTGTAGACACTGTTAATGTCCAAACGCCCGTTAATGTCCAAATTGGACATTAACACGCAAAGAGTGCGTGTTAATGTCCCACGTAGGACAATAAGACGCCAGCATGAATGTTATCGTCCAAACTTTGGACATTAGCGGTCGATATGTATCACTTCGACTGTTATTGTCCTAAAACAGTCCCGCCTCTGTTCCAAAATTTCATTGAGACCATTTGGCGCGCGCCTACAAGATCTTGCACTACGAGGAATCGATCAACCTCCCCACAGCGCATGCTCCATTTCGCAGGCTCCATTACCATCCCTACCACCAATAGCGGATGTTGACCTTTACTACGTTGCTATGACGTATAGGGGGAAACCAACCAACGTACTGTTCAGTTTGAATCCGGCCGAACAACTCCTTTAGTGTTGCACATGAGCGAACTACTTTTCCTATGCTCTGTCCAGATAAACAGGGAAAATTATCTCCAGATAATTCTTTTTAACGCTAGGTCAACAGAGGTATTATACAGACTTGAAAAGTAATCGAAATGTTCGGTAAACATCTATTTTACTATATATGATGTCACTTCCGGCGATGTGCGCGAAGGCCCCGAATCCGGTCCAAAAATCTGACTGGTGGCTGGGGTGTTATTAGACCCCCAGCGAGGTGGTTGGGAATCGATATGACCACATATATTGAATTAGTGAAAAAACGAACTACGGACTACGGAGTATGGACTGTTAATGAACACAAGAAAACATTTAAAAAACACCAAGACAGGGCGAAATCGCTTTGTGAGACTACAGCCCATGTTCATATATCCATCTTACACTGCGAGGAATCGATATGACCACAAGATATTGAATTAGTAAAAAAAACGAACTACGGACTATGGACTGTTAGGACATTAAGACGCAACTTGTACATATTGAAAAAAAATCAGTTGCAGGTCGACCGCTAATGTCCAAATTTGGCCTAGGACAATAAGAGGCGGTTAATGTCCAAACTTAGGACATTAACACGCACTCGCTGCGTGTTAATGTCCAATTTGGACATTAACGGGCGTTTGGACATTAACAGTGTCTACAAGGCGTAGTGATACAATCATGCGAATTGAATTCCAGGGCGTCATCTCTCCCAGAACCGGGTTGGGCGGGTGTGAATATATTATGACTGGCGTTGGCTATAGCCTCATCATTTCATGTTATGGTATATCGCGTGGTGTATATAGTCATTTGGATTCATTTACCATTTCCCTCTTTTGTATTTGGGATGACATAATAGACTACATGCTGGTACCAAAAGTTGAATCTACAAATAAGACAGTATATTAGCGTGTCATTCCGCCATACTGTTGAGACGAACTCGGCCGACTTTTATTGAAAGCGTGTGTCATTCAGTCTATTGGTAGTCCAGTCAATCGGCCCGATAAGACGAAACTCTAATCCCAGGTGATGCACGAGTAGGTTAGGTTTGTGATTGCAATTATTTCGGTAATTGAACATTTTACTACATTCATCTGACTTGGCTATATATCATTAGGTGATACATTTATCACTGTCTCTATAAGGAACCCCGAACAAACACTCAGAAAGGGAATTACAATCCCATCCCTGACTTCCCTTGTCTATTCGTCCGACAACATTTATGCGCCGAAGATTTACCGCCATCGCCAACTAGTGAACTCTTCACACGGAAGATGTAACACATGTAGTGTTGGGTTATTGTCTGATTCTATCATAGCCTAGGTTTCTGGGGCTTAATAGTGTCATGAATTAGAATTCTTTCATTTATTGACGTTGAAAATGTTTACTGACTGTCGGAGTATTTTTTTAGTTTTCGTTGATTTTGCTTGTCAGTCAGAGACACGATTCATTCATATCTTGGGCCACATCTACAAAAAACCCCAATGAAATTCGCTAAATGGGCTGAATGTATAAATATAATTTACGAGTTGATAATAATTCAGCATTTTCAGGTGTTTCAGACAAAGAACGGTTGGGGTTACAAGTAACTGGATGAACGCAACGTTAAACTTTAATTCTCTCTCTCTCTCCTGAATACTGTTAATGGCTTCCAGGGTCAATCTAAAGAATTTGCGCCAAGATATCCGATCATGTAACGAGAAGTTTGCAGCTTCACGACGGTATCGCCATTTCCACCATTCAACAGGGCCAATAGAATATATCAATTCTCACCAATTTACTCAATTGTACGCGGAATCTGCGAGAGCTCATTTCACTGAAAGCACGCGTTATACCAGTTCAGTGCAATTGTTGTTGCGATCAACTCAACGGACAAATCCCAATTGAGGTCTAAGTGGATGTGAATGCTGATTGCCAATTCAGCTGTAATATGTACGTCCATGTCGTTTGCCTGATGTCAATGTACCACCAATCCGCATTGTTATGGAAGTCGAGAACGGATGGGATTTCAGATCGAGCCGACTATAGCCTATTCTGTACTGTATACATTACTCTCAAGGTGCGTCATCCCTAGTCATGGCTCGTATATCAAATCTTATAGCCATACCGATTACGAACCGGTTGAGTCGGAAACATTCCGGAGCGCATTTCTGGCCTCTTGACGTCTCCGAATATGTTCATATTTTCGCGAATTAAGCACAAGGTAATGTGTTGTATATTTCATCCCCTCTGATGGTTTTCAATTCACATGTTTTGTATCCGTCGTTGTTTTCACTTGAGAGACGCACCCATGTGGTTTCACTCAGGGACTTCAAAGAGTTTTCCTCCAGCTTTTCGCCGTATGAACACGGCCTTCGTCGAAATATACCGAGATCCCACGAAGGTTGCGCATCGCCCCAAATTGCCATCCGTTAATCGACAGTTCCAGTACCAAGTGTACAGCTCTAATCGGTCTACAGGGCCTGGTACGGAGGTACGGAGTTTACAGATATGCATTATGGAAGATGCCAAGTTGTTGCTTGTTTTATTGCTGTTTCACGTACACCACAAACTAAGCGTTATACTAATGTTCCTCGTTTACCCAGGAGGCTACCGTATAGAGAGTGACTGTGTATCAGCAGACAATGTGTGGGATTCAGGTCGGTTGGATTGCTCTCGCTCCAACAGTCCACTGGAGCTTGTTTATCAATAATATAACCATGTCAACAATCGAAGAGTCTTTCGTCCATATTACTGTCCGAATGAAAATGTAAAACAACTCAAACGGTGTCAAGCCTCCATTTGTCTGGGAATCTACATCACATGTCCCCTGAAGCAAAATCGCGATTCATATACCGTTATAGTGCTTTATCTAAAAGAGCTTGTCAGCTATGGTTAGGGAAGGATTCATCGGTCACGTGGGGTTATTTTGGGGAATATTCCGAAAGTATACAATAACAATAAAGTTGATGTGGATTGGTTTACCAAGCTGTGTTATTGCACATATCGTCTAGAACGGATTATGATGCAGACATCGGTTATCTCTAGACTTTAGTATAGTCTTAGCCATGAATATCCACATCTTACTGCTGAAACTTCAGTGATATAGTGAACCAAAATAGGTCCCCGACATGATTGAAGACCGAAGCACTACGTGAAAATAAACAACCAACTCCTAAATAGGACAGTTGATAAAGCCGCTTGCTTGCTCCATGCGCAATATAAAATCAAAACCGAGTAATCTCTAACAAAAAAGTTGTGAGCTTTTACAATGAAAGGTGTCAGAGAAACAGTAAAAATAACATATTCTTGGAACTAATTATAGTTCCCGATGATAATTAATACGTCTTATGGTTCGCTCACTTGTCAACATAAATACAGCGATGTAATAATTTGGTCTGCCTACAACCTCAGAGATCGATAAAAGCCAAGTATGGTCTGGGTTTACGATTGAAGAGGTGTACTGAGGAGTTTGGGTATGTCTGAGTTCCCGGCTAGAAATATACAACGCTCGTGTAAAAGGGGCGGTAGTTCGTTAGAATTTCTTGCACTCTTACTCTATGTTAACCAGCTAATATGCATAAGAGGTATTTCGTAACACACGAATTGAGAGTCTGTCTGATTGTCCTGTGACTGCATGGGATTTCTATCACACCTTCTCGCTTCTTCATGTCCGTTGGTGTCCGTTCAAATTCTTCGCAGGCGATAACTTCCAAATGCCCTGTCGGAAATTTGGCATATGCATTCCTTGCGACAAGACATCGATTGGTATTGCGTTTCAGCAAGATCTGCCTGAAGGTGGCGCCACTAGGGTGTGTTCCGTCCTTCTGTGGATATTCGTGCGAATTCTCCCAAGCAACGCGTCGTCGTATTCCTCCGAAATTCGGTATATGCATTCCTGGCGACAAGAGGTGGTATTGCGTTTCAGCAGGATCTGCCTGTAGGTGGCGCCACTAGGGCTCATTCCGTTCTTCCGTGCTGCAAGCGATAACTTCGAAACGATTTGTCTGATTCCTCCGAAATACTCTACCTTTTTTGGGTAATAACTTTGGTATGCATATACCGTGAGTAGTATATAAACCGCAAATTGAGTCGCATTTTCGAGGTACCCGACTGTGGCGTCAATCGGGAACCAGGAAAAAGAGGGAGAATTTACTTTTATGACATGCAGGAGTGTGAACATGATAGGACATGTACTGAAGTGTGACGTCATGTATGACGTCACTTCCGGTCTGCGTGAATCGGGCGTGTGTATTCCTCCGCGGTGATGTGGTCTGGCGGTGATGCGGTCTGCCTCCGCGGACAGAAAGTAGTCCCAAATTCTCTGTCATTCTCCGGCAATCTTCAGGGGCGAGAGGGGTCCCTATTGTGCCGATTGGGTCGAGTGAGGTATCAAAGTGAAGCATTCGTGAAGGGGCATCTGATGGGCTGGGTGTGGGGTTGAAATATCGTCATTCTGCGCATGTGTCACATCCGGTCACGTGACATCCGGCACGCAGCGTGGGTTATCGCCGGAAGTGCGCGGGTTATCGCCTGATACGCCTATGACGTCACATCCGTGTCAAAAGGTCACTACCGGCTCACAATCTGGAGTTATCTCCCCCTAGAACACCAGGGGGCAACGAGGGGGCCATAAAGGCGGTCATGAAGGTCAATACCATCAAATTAGCTCTTACTAACTACGGTATACAAAATAACCCAAACTCACAATGTTGTATGGAAGAAACACACATTTTATAACAGAAAACACAACGTATATACAGCAGTTAATTCAGACCAACAAGGCCGGTGCAATAGAACATATATACAACAGTGAGTTCCTCTTATCATGCCTCAAAGGCGGTTGGTACCCATAAAATTGAATTGAATTATTGAACCTATATACAACAGTTAATTCGTTAGTCCGGTGCAATATCATCAGTACTCATAGAACATATAACTGTCTTATCAAAGGCGTTTGGTTCCCATAAAAATTGAATTATAGAACAGTTCGTTAGTCCAGTGGAATATTCGCAGTGTTCGTATTTATTACTCTAAATGTCAAGATAGGTTGTAGTCACACCATCGGGCAGGACTTTGCGCTTGGGGTAGAAGTATGTGAAGGCTTCCCGTTCCTGGGTATACGAACGCATCTGGTGGTCGATGATACGGAAACCTTTGTTGGTCCCAACGGCACTGGCCTGGCTCTGGAGGACATTCAGGTACAGGGCCTTGTTGGTGTTGGAGTCGCGTCGACTCACCCCCTTACAACTGAATTTGTTGTCATCACCGTCACAAAAGTAAGTTTTCGAACACAGGGCGATCATGGCATCACCGCTCCACTCTAGTTTAAACAGGCCGGGCGTCCGCTTGTCGTAGGTGTAGTGGTCGCGTCGGGGTAGCCACTGGTCCCGTTCCGCCTCATATTGTGCACGTAATTCTGGTTTGACGAGTGACTCCCAGTCCAGGTTGGAAACGGCCATGTATGCTGAGTCGGTATCCATTTCTATCAATTGCCAGTCTGATTGGTGGAAATACACGCCCATGAAATCGTATATGAATTCCAGCATTCGCAGTTTGGCCAGCTGGTACACCATACATCCTATTTGGAGCGGCAGGTTATATGTGATGGTCTTTTTGGCTGACGTCACTTCGTAGGTGGTGTCGTCAATCATCTCCATGTGTCGGTATAGAGGCGAATTCACGCGTTTGCGGGCTTGTTTCGTGGTACAAATGTTCACGGTCACGTGACGGTCCTGGTTCGTTACCGTTTTTCCATATCCGCTGTTCCCAAGTAATTTCATCGTTTCCCCGATGATGGCTTTACTGGGGTCGGCGTCTCCTTGGCGACGGGCGGTAGTCACGTCGTTCGCGAACTTCTCAAAACAAGCCTGGGGGATGAATTCTATGACTTGGTATATTTTCGTAATTTCCAGTCCGTGCCTCATATACCACTGAAGCAGAGGGGTACCGAGCAAGATTTTTTCGCCAAACATGCTGCCGATCAACATACGCTGTGGTTGCGTTAGGTAGTCGTGTTCTTCAGCGTATGCGCGCATATGGGCTCCGATATCATCTCGACTCACCTCGGTGTTTTTGAAGATGGGCGGACATTCGCCAAACGTGTCTTTCAAGTGGTCAGGGACGTGTAGATCACATTCCACGAATCCATAGAGGTTTCCCGTCTCAACAGTGCGTAGGATGTCGGTCATGGTGATAACAGTCCGATAATCCAGTAGTCGGTCGTGAGCGTGTAAGAACGAGTATAACTCAGGTTGACGACGTTGCATGTGATGGAATTCACATTCCCATAGCTGTTCATAAGCATAGCCCAGTCCACAAATGTAATCTCGATTCTGCTGTACTTCTTCACGTAAGGCGGCCGGGGTCAGTCCACGGCGCTCGTTATAGCGCCCTCCCGCGAACGAACACTCGTGACCGTGCCAATAACAGCCGTGAAATTGAAACACGGTCGGTACTGTATTGATGATAGCAAATCCGTCCACGGGAAGGCGCCGATCTCCAATTCGCTTTTCCGTGTGGTTGCCTTGGTGACGGATAGTGACGCCTCGTCGCTGACTTTCCCAATCCAACCATTGTTCTGCTTGATGTTTCGTAGATCGTTGAGCTCTGAATGCTCCACTCTCAGGGAGCCACCGCGTATAATGACCGGCCGGCATGGGTTTACTCAAACACGATAGGTTGAGGGCATTGGCGTCGAATCCTATTATTTTCTCACACAATTTTTCTCCTCGGATATGGGTCAGTAGTAGTGTCTACCCTTTACAGCGCGTATTTTGATGCGTGCGCAGCATATTTTGTGGCGGAGTGTGGCGGAACCGGGAGGTCACGGGAGGGGATTCCCCAGTGGGGGTTTCCCAATGACGATCACGTGATCAAGGCATGTCTAGACTTGTTCTGGGTTGTACAGTTCTGCCATACGGAGGATGGGTACTAGTATTTCAAATAAATTAATTAATTAATTAATTAATTTTAATTAATTACTTGTAAAATGGCGGTGTTTTTAGACGGCGCAAGGGAGCAAACGAGGCGGTGGGGACGTCACGGGGAGAAAAAACCCTCACATTACCTTAAAAAAACCTCTAAGCCATATAATAATAATAAACATAATCTATAGGTGTTGTACCATGTTAATAGGATCAGTCTAGCATCTGTACCACCCTAGGGTCGAGCGTTTATTGTCCCGTGTATCTCCGCAAGAAAACAACAAACAAAATGGCGGCTCCAGGATGGTGTGGGGGTGCCCTTTCCATATCACGGCGTCGACAGTAGCGCCATCTGCACACATTGACGCAAGGGAGACAACTCGTGTGGCCTAAGGATATGGAAATAGCCGTGTTGGAGCTAGGGGAGCCACAAATGGTCCAATGGGATCGAGTGAGGTATTAATGTGAAGCCTATGTGAGGGGCATCTGACTGGACTAGTGGGGTTGAAATAGCGGCATTCTGCGCATGCGCGGTGGCCGAAGGGTATGGAAATAGCCGTGTTGGAGCTAGGGGAGCCCCTAATGGTCGAATGGGGTCGAGTGAGGTATCAAAGTGAAGCCTAGGTGAAGGGGTATTTGATGGCTGGGTGGGTGCATGTAAACTTTTTCCTGAAAAAAAAAAATACGGAACACGGACTTTATCGAAAAACCTGGGAAAATGCCTATATGGGGTATGAGGGGTATATAGGTCGCCGGGCTTAACGGGGCTTGTCTATCAATAGAGTTATCTCCCCTAGTTCCAGGGTGGGTGTATGTAAAAATTTTCCTGAAAAAATACGGAATACGGACTTTATCCTAAATTACGGGAAAATGCCTATATGGGGTATGGGAGGTATAGCACCATCCTGGGAAACGTACTTCTATACATTTGCGGTAGGGTTGTGGGGTCTCGTTTTACTCGTCTCGTCATTTAGAACATGATAGGAAGTGTCCCCGTGCGAATCGGTGAAATTTTGGAAAAAAGTCACCGAGGCCTGGTTAGGCCCATAGGCCTATACTGCATGGCTATGGGTGTATAGGTCCATACGGGGTGGACATGTTGGAGTCTAGGTGAGTCCCTAATGGTCCAATGGGGTCGAGTGAGGTCTTATTTTGAAGCTCTCGTGGAGGAGCACTTGACTACACTAGTGGTTCGTCCGTGTTCAATAGTCTGCGCATGCGCAGCCTGGCCCGTAGTATAGAAAACAGGCATTTTGGGTGCTATGTAGGGGTGTGTTTGGGATAGAGATGGGCTATTCACGGTTCGAATGGGTCGTGTGAGGTGTCAAGGTGAAGCTTGTGTGGGGTAGAGTCAGAATGGTGTGTTTTTGAATGAAAGTCGCGTCAATCTGCGCATGCGCAGTTGGTTGTAGTAAGTAAAGTGGCCATTTTGGGGCAGTACATGAAGGTATTTGGGGTCGAGATGGACTATTCACGGTTCGAATGCGTCGTGTGAGGTGTCATCTTGTAGTTCTCGGGGTGTACATTCCGATTTAAGGGTTGTTCACGTCATCTGTGACGTCATCGGTGACGTCATCGGTACGAGTAGTAGCGAAAGTGGCCATTTTCGGGCAGTACATGAAGGTATTTGGGGTCGAGATGGGCTATTCACGGTTCGAATGCGTCGTGTAAGGTGTCATGTTGTAGCTCTCGGGGTGTACATCTCCATTTTAGGGATGTTCGCTTCATCTGTGACGTCATCGGTGACGTCATCGGTACGAGTAGTAGCGAAAGTGCACATTTTGAGGCAGTGCAGGTAGGTGTTTGGGATAGAGAGGGACCATCCTTGGTTCGAATGGGTCGTGTGAGGTGTCAAAGTGAAGCTTGTGTGGGGTAGAGTCAGAATGGTGTGTTTTTGAATGCATGTCGCGTTAATCTGCGCATGCGCAGTTGGTTGTAGTAAGTAAAGTGGCCATTTTCGGGCAGTACATGAAGGTATTTGGGGTCGAGATGGGCTATTCACGGTTCGAATACGTCCTGGAAGGTGTCATCTTGTAGTTCTCGGGGTGTACATTCCGATTTAAGGGATGTCCGCGTCATCTGTGATGTCATCGGTGACGTCATCGGTACGAGTAGTAGCGAAAGTGACCATTTTCGGGCAGTACATGAAGGTATTTGGGGTCGAGATGGGCTATTCACGGTTCGAATGCGTCCTGGAAGGTGTCATCTTGTAGTTCTCGGGGTGTACATTCCGATTTAAGGGTTGTTGACGTCATCTGTGACGTCATCGGTGACGTCATCGGTACGAGTAGTAGCGAAAGTGGCCATTTTCGGGCAGTACATGAAGGTATTTGGGGTCGAGATGGGCTATTCACGGTTCGAATGCGTCGTGTAAGCTGTCATGATGTAGCTCTCGGGGTGTACATCTCCATTTTAGGGATGTTCGCTTCATCTGTGACGTCATCGACGTCATCTGTGACGTCATCTGTGACGTCATCAGTACGAGTAGTAGCGAAAGTGTGCATTTTGGGGCAGTGAAGGAAGGTATTTGGGGTAGAGATGCTCCATCCTCAGTCCGAATGCGTCGTGTGGGGTGTCATCTTGTAGTTCTCGGCGTGCAGACCTCGATTTGAGGGCTGTCCACAGCATCTGTGACGTCATTGGTGACGTCATCAGTAGGAGTAGTAGCGAAAGTGTGCATTTTGGGGCAGTGAAAGGAAGGTATTTGGTGTAGAGATGCTCCATCCTTGGTCCGAATGCGTCGTGTGGGGTGTCATTTTGTAGCTCTCGGCGTGCAGACCTCGATTTCAGGGCTGTCCGCAGCATCTGTGACGTCATTGGTGACGTCATCAGTAGGAGTAGTAGCGAAAGTGGGCATTTTGGGGCAGTGAAGGATGGTTTTGGTGTAGAGATGGACCATCCTTGGTCCGAATGCGTCGTGTGAGGTGTCATCTTGTAGCAACGATCACCAACGCCATTCTTAATGCTTCAACGCCCAGGTGAAATAGCTCAGAAGCTCTGATATTCCATGGAATTGTCACTAATTCTTCGAAATGCAGTGACGCCCGTCGTTACACCTTAACACTCTAACATAACACCATGATATAGACCGGACAGAGAACAACAACAGCAGCAACAACAATGATCACACATGAGAGAACAACAACAACAAGAAGTTTTTTTTCATATAGTTTATTCTCCCCAATGTTACATCATACCCACGTTGGGGGAGCCGCGTTGGGAATGTTTACAATTCAAGAATATTCTTGTCCAATCAGAGGCCACCATTTGCATCTGTCATATTCGTTCCTGTCCGTTAGATGTATTCTCGGCTACTCTTGTCCAATCAGAAGTCGCCATTTCAGAAAGTTCCATCTTCGGCCATGTTCGCTCTGAACCGTTTGTTCTAATCGTCATCGGACAGGCCAGGATACCGTTGAGGAACATATCCTCAGATAGTTGTTTGCGCATTCTGAGTATCTATCAGTGCATGGGTGAATACTTTCATCCGATGGGGGTGGTGGGTCAGTTTAACCACGAAGAACGTAACATTGGTGACCCTCTCCACTATCCACTTGGTGTTGGGACGCTGTTCATAGGCCCATTCTAAGGGATCCACAGTGTCCAGTTGGGCCAGCATCGTCTCTAGCGACGCCCGATTGGTGATTGTGAAAGGATGGTCGTACACTGGGTTGATGGCACTGGAATAGAAATAGCACAATTCACGCGTCATCTTATGGCATAAGATGTACCCAAATGCTACATTTAATGTGAAGGACGTAGGTTGGTCATTGAAGATGGCTTCCACGTAGCTGCGTAGACGGGCGAGGTCGGTCGGTCGGAAATTGTACAAGTCCAATATAGGGCGATGACGGTGGAAGCAGTGTCTGATCATGGACCAATGGCGTCGATACATCTCACTCACTGGATGATCTTCGGGTAAGAGATCGCTGGGAACATCCACCGCATCTTCCAGAAAATGTTCGTTGTTGTCAGGCGTATGACTGGAAGCAGTGATGCTAGGGACCGGCTGGATATCTAGGCTCTTCTGAGCTGTGGGTATAGGCGGGCTCTCTGTGATCGCATCACCAGTGGCATTCTCCTCCCCGGGTTCATCTTCAGTGGATCTGTCCCTCCTGGGTACCTCTTTAGTGGAAAGTTGTCCCTCATGCCGTGGTGATGCGCCATGAATCAAACGCTCATGCCGTTTTAACTGACTGGGTCGTTTGAAGAGTTGACCACATTCTTCGCATGGACGCTTGGATGGGCCATGAATTGAACGTTCATGGCGCTGTAAATGATCTGGGCGCTGAAACGACAGTGTAGGCCTACATATCGTACAGCTATACCAGGCGGTTCCATCGTGCTTGGTAGCCTCATGGCGGCGCAAGTCGTGCCGGCGAGTGAATGATTTCGAGCACGTAGTACAAGTGAACATCTTGGTGGTTGACAGAATGTCTGATGAAACGGCCAGGCCGTTTCCTTTTTATAGCAAGCTAGCTGTTGATCTATTTTTAGCACAATCAGTTCTAAACTAGGGGAAAACCCCTATCACCTCTAGCCAAAAGGGCTAATATCGATCCCCGGGCTTATTGGGATCTGCCTATCAAGTCAATGGTGTGATGTGAATAACAACAAGTTCAGCAATGTTCATACAGTTTATTATCCCCAATGTTACATCATACCCAGGCTGGGGGAGTCGCCCTGGGTATGTTTAGTATGTTCGCATTCGAAATATCAAACACCGTGTTTTATTATTCAACGCATCGTCACATCAGGCACAAGTGTTTACTGAGCTCAAGTCAACGATCAGCATGTAGACATAGAGAGTATGTACGGCATGTTGTGGTATTCATCAGTGCGTGGGTGACGCATTCACCCGATGGGTTGATTGGTCGTCTTGGTCACGAAAAACGTAACATTGGTCACCCTCTTTACCACCCATTGTGTGTTGGGTCGTTGTTGTTGGGCCCATCTCAAGGCATCCAATTGTTCCACGTGGTCCAGCATCATCTCTAGTGACCTCCGGTTAATGATGGTAAACGGTTGGTCGTACACTGGGTTGAAGGCACTGGAATAGAAATAGCGCAATTCACCCGTCGTCTTATGGCATAAGATGTATCCAAATGCTACATTTAATGTGAAGGCCGTTGGTTGGTCATTGAAGATGGTTTCCACGTAGCTGCGTAGACGGGTGAGGTTGGTCAGTGGGAAATTGTAGATATCTTGAATAGGGCGGTGACGGT
>JAVTVY010045583.1:0-21345 GCA_036873755.1 Hanleya hanleyi
ACGGGCGTGACGCTAAAAAGTCGTATTTGACAGCCCCGTTGTTCTACCGAGATACCCCAGGCAAGATGGAAGCGAGTCCTGATAACGCCGGCTATACGGAGAGAGTGGATGCCACAGCAGAGAGTCACTCGGTCGATATGATGGGACGTCTGCATGCGGACTTATTCATGCAGGACCGATACCTCTTGAATGGAGTACCTGTCAAAATACGACCAGTGCGCGCAACGCCTGCGTTTGCCTTGATGGCCCCGAATGAGGACCTCGAGTATAACATTGTCATCCAAGAGGCAAGTCTGTTTGTACGCAAAGTGAAACCCAGCCCAGGTGTACAGTTGGGGCACATCAGAGCCTTGGAGAAAAAACCAGCCCAGTACCCGATTCGACGAGTACAGACCAAGGTGTTTTCCGTTCCTAAAGGCAATATGATTGTGAATCAAGAAAACCTGTTCCTGGGGGATTTGCCCAAGCGTTTAACCCTAGCTTGTGTGGAGAACGTGAGTTATAATGGGACTCTCTCGAGGAATCCGTTCAACCTAAAAGCGTTCAACATCAATTTCGTGGCCCTGCATGTGGATGGCCAACAGGTACCGGCACGCCCCTTACAACCTAACTTTGGAACGGACAATTACATCCGGAGCTATCTGAACCTCTTCACAGCAACTGGCCAAATCAACCAAGACGAGGGAAATATGATCAGTCGAGACGATTTCGGCAGAGGGTACACATTGTTCTGTTTCGATCTGACTCCCACCTTAGACAACGATCATCAGCTGAGTCTCGTCAAGAAAGGCAACTTACGCTTGGAACTGCACTTCGGCACACCTTTACCGAAAACCATCAATGTGATCTGCTACGCTGAGTTTGACAACATCATTCAAATCGATAAAAGCCGTAACGTGCTGTGTGACTTCGCCACCTAACATGGATACAGACCAGATAACCACGGTGCTGGAGACTGACCCAGGAACACGTAGGGTGTTTCAAGGAGTGTTCGCCCGAGACGTGTTCCCATTAGACCGTGTGTATCCGGCTGCTTACGTCCTGAATACAGACCCGATGGATCGGCCCGGTGAACACTGGGTGGCTGTGTACTTGACAGAAGAGCAGGGTGAATACTTTGACCCGTACGGCCTACCACCCCTCCATCCCGATTTAACAGACTTCATGGATCAAGGCACAGAGACGTGGTGTTGGAATACTAAAACGTTGCAAAGCCTGGACAGTATGGTGTGCGGACAATATTGCTTGTTTTACCTGTACCATCGATGCCGGGGAAGACCCTTATCTACCATCGTCCACATGTTTGACGAGTACCCCAAGGCCGAGGACCGAGATGTACTCGTCTATGACTGGGCCGCCCATCATTTCAATGTACAAGTCCCGTTCTGGGCTTGAATTCTTTCAATGTACATACGCCCGCTGTTCTGGGCTTTAATTAATTACAAGCCCCTTGTTCTGGGCTTCAGTTTTCACGTGGTTGTTCTCACGTTGTTGTTGTTCACTGAATAAAAAAATGAGATCTCACCAAAAAAAAAAAAACCTGTGTTGTGTGTTTTATTCATAATGCATCTGAAGATTGAGTCAAACTGAAATCAGTGGTGTAGGATGGGGCCAAAATATCACCCATCAAGGTTAGAATGCAAGCGCACTATAGTAAAAAAAATAGAGAGCCAATGAAATCAGCCCACAGACCAAGTACGTATATTTGGTCTAGGTTTGGAGCGGGCATTTCATTGAGGTGCGTGTATACGGTGAGTGAAGAGACTCGTCCAACACGTATAGATTATGACTATAAGTTCTTTGTATTCTTCGAATGAAATCAGCCCACAGACCAAGTACGTGTATTTGGTCTAGGTTTGGAGCGGGCATTTCATTGAGGTGCGTGTATACGGTGAGTGAAGAGACTCGTCCAACACGTATAGATTATGACTATAAGTTCTTTGTATTCTTCGAACCTTGCCGAAAGGAAGACCGTTTGACAGGTGACCTTTTGATCCGCGCGTGCGCACTGCCGGAGATGACGGGGCGCTGCGGGGCGCTGGGGCGGGGCGGGAAAACACCCCGGCGGTTGAACATTGGAACTCTTGTGGGTTTGGAGGATGAACATACGGACGTCTAAGGGAAAAATTGGAACTCTTCTATGTTTGAAGGTAGTGTTTAGTGAAAACCCGGAAGTGACATCACAACCCACGTCACCTGCGTATATACTCCTGTAAAATAGAGCCGATTTTATTTCTTTGGAAGGGGCAAGGTCAATAGGACTTGCGCTTTTTATACTACTAAACTGTGAAGTAGATTACATCTTACATAGGCCTTAAGGCCGTGATATGCATATGAAGTATTCTGGGGCACGGTCAGTACTTTCCAATTTTCCCTTCGTCTACTACTCGCCGATTTATATTTTCAATGAATACAAGGTTGTCTTGAGAAATATATCTCAAAATATGATTAATTAATGATTTTCCATCATGACAAACGAAAAAACCGGCTTTTCGCTGCGATGGTTTTACACGAAAAACCGGCTCAGTTATAAAAAATCCATATCTCCGTAAATATGAAATGTCCAAACTTTTACGTCAAGACAATATTCTTTATATATGTGTACTTCCTATTTCCCGCAGGAATTTATGGAATATCAATTCTTTCCGCAATAAACTTACAATTTACTGGCAATGTTAACGAAATTCTCCGTGTCAATTTGAGGTGGATATGAAAACGCACTGACTCACACGTGCACTGGCAACAATTCGCTACAGTGTAATGAAATGTGTTCATTTTTTAGGCGCCCATTTTCTACAACCTATACAGCCAACGTGGTTTATTAATATGCACACACATATGTTTTTCTTATAGTTCATTGGCTGAACCGCGAGGCCGGGGGAAAAATATGAAACTTGTTTGATAATTTCGCCTCGCGAGCAGCTTGTGCGGTGAACGCAAGCCAACAGCTCAGCAGTTTTACCGGACAGGCCAATGAATGGCATGTTATTTTGACTCGATTCATACGCTCGACTCTTCAAAATGGACTTGAAGAAGACGTTATGCGGGAACTGAAATCAATTTCTTGAAACTTTTGCTCACCGTGTGCGCTGAAACAACAACAGAGCTGACAGGCAATTGAGGCCGTTAGCTCAGCTGATATCTCTCGTGTGCGCCGGATTTTATACCGAAGGAAATATCTGTGAATTTCGAAAAAATGCGTGACAAGCCGAGAAACAGAAAACCGCTGGGATGTGGACACCAAACCAGGGAGCCTGTATGTGCGTTCATTTCATCCACGTAGTATACTGAACACCGGATTTACCGATGGAAATATCTGTGAATTTCGAAAAAATATATATGGAAATGAGATTGGTGGTAATACGCATATTTTTTTAGCATACGAATGCATGGTGATGAAGGCTTCATGGTGTGTTATACCCACCTAGGAAAAAAAACAGCCCCAGATATGCATCAAACACCCGGGAGTATGGGATATAGGTATACATCTGGACTAAACTCTTTTATCAGGTAAGCTAGACTTTAGTACTATACTTGCGTTGAAACCCATGCAGACAACCTATTCAAATTTCAATGCATTGGCAACATAGCGTCGCACGAAATATACGCCCCCCTGTTGACCAGGATTTTTTTATACTCCCACAACAACAGACAATTTGAAGACAATTTTCTAGCGGGGTGTTTTCTTGAACATAATTGCTGTAATATACTCTTCTTTTTGTGGACGCTAAATATAGGGGAGAAAATGGCAACATTGTGACAAAACCATAACAGTTGACAGCTGTAAAAATAGATACCGTGGCATAAATTAGAGAGAGCATTTCAGTACACCTCAAAAAAATGAAACCTGGACGGGTATCCTTCATCTCGAGGGGACGCAAGTTCGATTCTTACTTTCATTATGTGAGTATGTGTTGGACATGTGATCTTTAAATTTTATTATCATCAATACACCTAAACGGTATAGTTCAACCCCACCCCAGCCCATTAGATGTCCCTTCATGAATGCTTCAATTTGATACCTCACTCGACCTCATTGGTCCATTAGGGGCTCTCCTAGCTCCAAAAAGGCTATTTTCATACCCTTTTGGCCGCCGCGCATGCGCAGAATCGCCCTAATTCAACCCCACACCCAGCCCATCAAATGCCCCTTCACCTCACCTTCAATTTGATACCTCACTCGACCCCATTGGCCCATTAGGGGCGCTCCTAGCTCCAAAAAGGCTATTTTCACACCCTTTGGCCGCCGCGCATGCGCAGAATGCCGATAGTTCAACCCCACATCCAGCCCATTAGATGCTCCTTCACCTCACCTTCAATTTGATACTTCACTCGACCCCACTGGACCAGTAGTCAATCCCCTAGATCCAACACGGCTATTTTCATACCCTTTGGCCGCCGCGCATGCGCAGAATCACCCTAATTCAACCCCACACCCAGTCCATCAGATGCCCCTTCATGAATGCTTCACATTGATACCTCACTCGACCCCACTGGACCAGTAGTCAATCTCCTCGCTCCAAAAAGGCTATTTTCATACCCTTCGGCCACCGCGCATGCGCACAATGCCGATAGTTCAATCCCACACCCAGCCCATTAGATGCCCCCTCACCTAAGCTTCACTTTGATACCTCACTCGACCCCATCGGACCATTTTATCTAGGGACTACTTTTTCTGCGCGGAAGCTTTTTCCCGAGACCGAATCACCGCCAGACATGACTGCATCACCGCGGATGAATACATTCTTGCACTCACTCACACCACCCACACATAGGCCGCCATCTTGTCCCACCACCCACACGCCGCCATTTTGTCCCACCACCCACAGCCGCCATTTTGTCCAACCACCCACAGCCGCCATTTTGTCCCACCACCCACAGCCGCCATTTTGTCCCACCACCCACAGCCGCCATTTTGTCCCACCACCCACAGCCGCCATTTTGTCCCACCACCCACACGACACAAAAAACAGGCCGCCATTTTGTCCCACCACCCACACGACACAAAAACAGGCCGCCATTTTGTCCCACTGCCGCCATCTTGTCCCACCACCCACAGCCGCCATTTTGTCCCACCACCCACAGCCGCCATTTTGTCCACCACCCACACAGCCTCCATTTTGTCCCACCACCCACAGCCGCCATTTTGTCCCACCACCCACAGCTGCCATTTTGTCCCACCACCCACAGCCGCCATTTTGTCCCACCACCCACAGCCGCCATTTTGTCCCACCACCCACAGCCGCCATTTTGTCCCACCACCCACACAGCCGCCATTTTGTCCCACCACCCACACAGCCGCCATTTTGTCCCACCACCCACAGCCGCCATTTTGTCCCACCACCCACAGCCGCCATTTTGTCCCACCACCCACAGCCGCCATTTTGTCCCACCACCCACAGCCGCCATTTCTCCCACCACCACAGCCGCCATTTGTCCCACCACCCACAGCCGCCATTTTGTCCCACCACCCACAGCCGCCATTTTGTCCCACCACCCACAGCCGCCATTTTGTCCCACCACCCACAGCCGCCATTTTGTCCCACCACCCACACACACACACACACACGCATGCGCACACTCACAGCCGCCATTTTGTCCCACCACCCACAGCCGCCATTTTGTCCCACCACCCACAGCCGCCATTTTGTCCCACCACCCACAGCCGCCATCTTGTCCCACCACCCACACAGCCGCCATTTTGTCCCACCACCCACAGCCGCCATTTTGTCCCACCACCCACAGCCGCCATTTTGTCCCACCACCCACACGCCGCCATCTTGTCCCACCACCCACAGCCGCCATTTTGTCCCACCACCCACAGCCGCCATTTTGTCCCACCACCCACAGCCGCCATTTTGTCCCACCACCCACACACACACACACGCATGCGCACACCACCCATTGTGACGTCACCCAAGGTTCTGCACATGCGCACTGACGCGCTGTTAACTCAATTTGCTTGCTGTATACTACTAGCCGTATTGGCACATTCCACAGGACAACCTCCCCACAGCGCATGCTCCATTTCGCAGGCTCCATTACCATCCCTGCCACCAATAGCGGAAGTTGACCTTTACTACGTTGCTATGACGTATAGGGGAAACCAACCAACGCACGGTTCAGTTTGAATCCGGCCGAACACCTCCTTTAGTGTTGCACATGAGCGAACTACTTTTCATATGTTCTGTCCAGATAAACAGGGAAAATTATCTCCAGATAATTCTTTTTAACGCTAGGTCAACAGAGGTATTATGCAGACTTGAAAAGTAATCGAAATGTTCGGTAAACCTCTATTTTACTATATATGATGTCACTTCCGGCGATGTGCGCGAAGGCCCCAATCCGGTCCAAAAATCTGACTGGTGGCTGGGGTGTTATTAGACCTCCAGCGAGGTGGTTGTCCACAGGAAGCCTTCCTCGGCACCTCACATTCAGACAAGAATACGGGGGATTCTAATACGTTGCCTTGGTGTCTCAGCCGTGCTTTCAGTGTTGATGTGGAAACAATGAAGTACCACAAGGCTCCGAGCACATGTGTAACCGGAATTAGATACGCTGCCTCAGGAGCTGTGATGAAAGGTCAGCTCAAATAAGTAACTCATCTGATGTTATTGGATGAGCATCATGGGAGTCATCTTCATAGCGTCAAGGTTTCTATTTGTGAGCCAAAGGCGAACCCTTGACTATCTTGCATAGCAGACCGCGTTCCGCTCACATTCCAATTACGTGACCTAGAAAAACTGATGGTAAAATACGTTAGGGTTTTACTTTCGCTGCTAAACTATTCGCTGATACCGAATGTAAAATATTTAATCCAAGCACGCATAACAATAAAATATTAATGGAAAGATCAGTGAAATTTTATAGAAATCCGTGCGTTATTTCACCCAATTCAAGTCCTTCAGTGGGAAGGTGAGGTCGGATACACTGACATCGCGGACCGCCTTCAAAGTTTCAGTGTTTCCTACATTTTCCTGGTTTATTGAAAGTTTGATGGTAGATGAATGGGTTTGTCTTCTCTTCAAACAGATTTTGTTTCCTTCATATTTATTAATGTTCATGGTTGTTGAAAATGTGCGTGTTCATCTGCCACCGGGTATCGCACAAGCTATGGTGTTTTCGAATCTGTCGAAATGGTCGCGGTAAACAAGTGATCTGATTGGTCAATATGTGCAGGATGTTGCTTATGCTGATTGGCTGACATCTACCGCTGTGTTGTCGTTGATCCCGATACAGTGTTCAAGTAGACCAGGGATATTTATGATAGAGATACCCCAGGTTTTAGCGAGGATGCATGGAAGTCTGATGGAGTAAACGCCTCAACGTGGGGCAAACATGGTAAATGCAAGAATACGCAGGAAATCTAACCTGTAATGTCCGACGTCAGTAGTAGGAAGCCGTGAAATCTTGTATTATTGAGGCTGAGGCTGATGACGTCACGTGGCGTGACGTGACAATGACGTCAGCGATGACGTCACTTCCGGTGACATCAGTCGCGGGTCAAAGGTCACGTCCGGGTCAAAGGTCAATTCCGGTCACGTGACGGCCCAGCAAGAGTTATCTGCCCCTAAATACTACCCCAGGGACTTTCAATGTTAATCCTAATGGGCGAATGACGCATAGACATTTGCGGTATAGGGTGTGGCACCTTGTTTTTTTTCTGTCTTGCGCTGTAGAATACGAGGGAAGGGGTGTCGAGGCCATCGGGTGATCTTCGCTGAAAAGTTGAAAGTTATCGTACGCATGTGTCGTGCATAGGCAGATCTGGGGTGGACGTGGGCCAATATTGGCCCGATTGGGTCGTGTGATGTATCAAAGTGAAGCACTCGTGGGGGATCATTCGACTGGACGGATGTATAGTGAAAGTAAGGCTATGGCGTGCATGCGAATTGTGGGAAAAGGGCATGGGAATGGACGTTTTGGGGTCGAGGTGGGCCAATACTGGTCCGATATCAAATATGTTAAGTGTTTACCTACTTTAACGAACAGCATATAGACGCTATCCATTACACCACGAGTCATATGCTACAATTAACAAACCAAGGTTGAAAATAGCATATATATATATCTACCAGACGGCCCATCACTATACGACCCATACTGGCGCACTGGACAATATTGAACCTAATGGGAAACCCACACATGCTCATTGCAGTATTGGTTGTGGGATTTTGTTTTTCACGTCTCACCACGTAGAACACGATGGGCGGGGTCCCGAAGCGATTGGTTGGATTTTTTTCAAAAAGTCACTGTGGGCATGCGTAGTGGGTAAATAGCGCTGGGTGGAAGTTTTGGAGGCGAGAGGGGCCCCTAGTGGTCCGATGGGGTTGAGTGAGGTATTATTGCAAAGCATACGTGGAGGAGCATCCGCTGGGATGGGTGTGACGTGGAACTGACGTCATTCTGCTCATGTGCAGTTGACAAAGTGTATGGAAATAGACGTTTTGAGAGGGGCCCCTAGTGGTCCGATTGGGTCGAGTGAGGTATCGATGTGAAGCATACGTGAGGGAGCATCCGACTGGATGGGTAAGACGTGGAACTGACGTCATTCTGCTCATGCGCAGTTGACAATGGGTATGGAAATAGACGTTTTGGGGACGAGAGGGGCCCCTAGTGGTCCGATTGGGCCGAGTGAAGTATCGATGTGAAGCATGCGTGAGGGAACATCCGACTGGATGGGTGAAACTTGGAACTGACGCCATTCTGCGCATGCGCAGTAGACAAAAATGTATGGGAATATACGTTTTGGGACCGAGGTGGGCCCCTAATGGACCGATTGGGTCGAGTGAGGTGCTGAAGTGAAGCGCTCCTCCAGGGCAATCAAGTCATGAGTGGGTGCATGTAAAATTAGGAACTGTCCCGAAAATATGAAAAGCAGAACACAGACTTTACCCCTACAATAGGCAAAACTCCTATCAACCACGTCTAGTGGGGCTAATATCGCTTCCCGGCTTATCGGGGCCTGCCGAGAGAGGCACGGTGGGGGAGTGGGTGTATGTGAAATTAGGAATTGTCCCGAAAATATAAAAAGTGGAACACGGACTTTATCCCTAAAATAAGAAAAACCCTTATCAACCAGGTCGAGTGGGGCTTATACCGGTCCCCGGCTTATCGGGGCCTGCCGACAGCGGCAGCGTGGATGAGTGGGTGTATGTAAATTGAGGATTGGAGTCGAACCTATAAAATGTGGAACACGGACTTTACCCCTAAAATAGGGAAACCCCTATCAACCAGGTCTAGATGGGCTAATATCGATCTCCGACTTATCAGGGTCTGCCGACAGAGACAGGGTCGGGGAGTGGGTGTATGTAAAATTCGGATTTGTCCCGAAAATATAAAAAGCGGAACACCGACTTTACCTCTAAAATAGGCAAAACCCCTATCAACCAGGTCTAGAGGGGCTAATGTCGGTCTCTGGCTTATCGGGGCCTGCCGACAGAGGCAGGGTGGGGGAGTGGGTGTATGTAAATTTAGGATTGGTGCCGAAAATATAAAAAGCGGAACACGGACTTTACCCCTAAAATAGGGAAACCCATATCAACCACGTCTAGCGGAGCTAATATCGCTCCCCGGCTTATCGAAGCCTGCCGAGAGAGGCAGGGTGGGGGGAGTGGGTGTATGTGAAATTAAGATTTGTCCCGAAAATATAAAAAGCCGAACATGGACTTTACCCCGTACAATAGAGGAAACCCCTATCAACCAGGTCTAGAGGGGCTAATATCGCTTCCAGGCGGCCCGCCGATTGACTGGTCTATGCGCGTTAGGGCGTTAGGATAGGGCGTTAAGGCGTTAACATAAGGTGTTGAGACGGGCGTTAAGGCGTACAGGTAGGGGGTTAAGACGTAGCAACGGGCGTTGACGGGCGTCACTGAATTTCGATGAATTAGTGACAATTCCATGGAATATATAGAAAATCAGAGCTTCTGAGAGCACCATGGTGTTGAATCGTTAAGCTGGGTCTTGGCGGGCGTTACTGTCTATAAAAGCAAGCGTATTCCAAAAACGCGCACAGTCGACTTTCAACCATCAACATGGGTATACATGCTTTGAGTGCGAACGTACGTTCACCAGACATTACGATATGATGCGACACCAGAAGAATATACATGGAATTGAAGAATCCGAGGAGTCCATTGAGGCAGATGCTGATACAGAGACTGCCGAGAGTCCGCCGACTGATACCGAAACAGAGATTGCTGAGACTCTATCTACTGATACCGAGAGCTTGACCTCAGATAGTCAGCCTACATCCCAGGAAAGTGAGGCAGAACGTACCTTCTGGGATCGTATTGTGCATGAAGCTATTCATAGTTATGCTGCGGTAATTGAAGACGGCGGACAGGATAACTTACAACAGGCGTACACCGAAATGCGCCCCTGCATCAGGAAAACAGCCAAGGCCATCTATAAACGGTATAGTCTATCATGAAGACCAAGCGTCAGGGGTTACGGGGTTACCACCCACCGAGGCCTTGGAAAATGCGATCAAAATGCGCAAACATCTGTTTGAGGATATAGTGCCTCCACGGTATCCTAGCCTGCCCGACGACGATTAGAACAAACGGATCAGAGCGAACATGGCCGAAGATTGAACTTTCTGACAAGAGCAACCGCGAATACATCTAACGGACAAGAACGAATATGACAGATGCAGCGCCAGCTGACGGTTTCTGACTGGACAAGAGCCTACTTGTATTGTAAACATACCCAACGCGGCACCCCCAGTGTGGGTATGATGTACTGGAGGGGATAATAAAATGATTGACCTGTCATCCGTGTTGTTGTTGTTCTCTCGTCGATCTCCATCATGGCGTCAAGGCGTTATACTATTGCGTTAAGGCGTTAAGATAAGGCGTTGAGACTGGCGTTAAGGCGTTGAGACGAGCGTTAAGGCGTAACGACGGGCATTGACGGGCGTCACCGCATTTCGATGAATTAGTGTGATTTCCATGAAAATCAGAGCTTTAGATGCTAATTCACCAGGGCGTTGAAGCGTTGAGCTGGGCGTTGGCGGGCGTTACTGTCTATAAAAGCAAGCGTATTCAAAAAACGTGCAATCTCCCCGACCCAGTACGCCCACTACTGGCTCATCTCGACCCCAAAACGCCCATTCCCATGCCCCATGCAAACAACTGTTTCAGGGCATGCTGCCTGAACAATATCCTGGCCTGCCCGGCCAGGATTAGAACATACGAATCAGAGCGAACATGACCGAAAATTGAACTTTCTCAAAGGCCGGCTTTTGATTGAATAAGAGCAGCCGAGAATACATCTAACGAGCAAGAACGAATATGAGAGATACAGCGGCAAATGGCGGCTTCTGATCGGACAAGAGCCTACTTGTATTGTAAACATACCCAACGCGGCTCCCCCAGCGTGGGTATGATGTACGGGAGGGGATAATAAACTATATGAACACTTGTTGTTGTTGATGTTGTTCTCTCTCCGGTCTATATTTGTGGTCGACTAGAAGTACTATGTGTCAAAATAATTTTCCAGTGTCATTTCATGATGTAAATATGTTTTAATTGTCGAAATCTGACATATTTCAAAAATCGGCAGAATTTATGACAGAGCCGTAACATTACAGGTGTTATCGCCGGACCAGTTTTCCTCATGGGGAATTTTGGCTAACTTTTATGTCTTTGAGGGTTTTCATTGCATAAAAACTAGTTAGCCCGAATAAGTGAGTTCTACTTTACCTATCCATACTCATGTAAAAGTGTAGTTCATCTTTATCTGTCCTGTACGGCTGTATTTTATCAGGTATTTCGATGGGTATTTCTTGCACATTTCATACTTCGCGGAAAACTACGTCGCCAGCTTTGTGTGCTTGTTATTATTTGAATATGGAAATTTGACATCGTAGCGTTCCAAAACTTGTATGAGAAAATAGGGCAGATTATTTTGTACATGTTTGGAGAAGAATAAGACATTGTTACAAGGAAGTTTTCTAGTTTAGGGCCGCTTTTTCTGATACTTTTCGTGGCTTGTAAAAGCTGATCAGCTGATACAACGTTTTGAAATCGCATTCTCAAAGACCGTTCTGTTCCCAACAACTATAGGGGCATAGCCCTAGGTAATGCTCTTGGGAAGCTTTTTGCTAAAATCATTAACAAACGTCTTACTAATTTCATGGAAGATTCCAACTTGTTGAGCTGCAATCAAGCTGGCTTCAGACAAGGCCATCGTACGTCGGACCATTTATTTACACTCCGAACTATCATTGAAAAGTATAATTCCAATAAAAAGCCTTTGTATGCATGCTTTGTAGATTTTCGTAAAGCATTTGACTCTATTGATAGGCAATCTTTGTTCAAAAAGTTATTAGACACTGGCATAAATGGTAAGATATTTAATCTGATTAAGTCCTTATATAGTGATGTCTTGTATAACATCAAAATTAACGATGAGATTTCCTCAAGCTTCCATAGTTACCAAGGAGTTAAACAGGGCTGTTCCCTCTCTCCTACACTGTTTAATATTTTTATTGATGACATCAAGTCAAGCTTCAATGACCACTGCTGTCCTATTGACCTAAATGGTCATCCATTGTCTCATCTACTGTTTTCAGACGATCTGCTTTTGTTGTCTGAGTCTCCAAATGGGCTACAAAATGCTCTTGACAATCTAAACATTTATTGTAAAAGTAATCATATTGTTGTCAACCTCGACAAATCCAAAGTTATTGTGTTTAAAAAAGGTCCTCAATTCAAACGATCTATAATATGGCGCTTGGGCGACTCTGAAAAGTCGATCAATACCAATATTTAGGGATAATTTTTTCACGTACAGGCCATTTCAGGCAAAATACAGAGCAATTAAGTCGTAAAGGCATGCGTGCTTCATATTCATTACTTAGTAATCTAAATGGGAAAAATATTCCCATTGATACTGGATGTCATCTATTCCAGTCCCTAGTTAAACCTGTCCTGCTTTATGGCTCAGAGGTGTGGGGAGCAGACCTTGTATCATGTAAACACCCTGACAATTCTCCCCTAGAGAAAGTTCAACTAAAATTTAATAAACGGCTTTTACAAGTTCACAGATCCACCAACAATTGGGGGGTTAGAGCTGAGTTAGGCATTTATCCATTGATTCACGATATAGTCAAGAGGTCTGTTAATCTTTACCATTATGCACTAGAATCTTCTGATAAATTAATATACCATGCTCTTCAGGAACAAAAGATTCTCTGCATGAAGCATGTTGGCTGGTTGTATAAGATACAGTCTTTTTTACACACTAATCTTAATATAGATATAGATGAAGCAGTGGGGAGTAATTTTCATCTTCTGCTACAGGCACATTTCAAAGCATGTTTTCATGATTCACTTCAAGATTATAAAATTCCTGGTGAACAAAATAAGATGAGAACATACAGACTGTTTAAGACTACGATTGAACTCGAACCATATCTGTTATATAATAAACCAAGCCACCAGCAATTTTTCTCAAAATTGCGGTTAAGTAACCACAAGTTAAAAATAGAAGTGGGTAGGCACGCCAAACCTAAGACCCCAATTCATCAACGTTTGTGTGAGGTGTGTATGGTAATAGAAGATGAGAAACATTTTGTTTTATCATGTAACAGATTTCATTCAGATAGGATCTCTCTATTTCAAAAATATCTGCTCGCTTTAATGATTTCAACACTATGAATGATACTAACAAGTTTGCCATGATTATGTCTTGTGCTGCCTTATCCAAGGTAGTTGTACCTACTCTTTATGAATGGTATAATCAACGCTAATTTATGCATTGCACTACATACAGGGCCGTCTTGGTGAATTATCATATTATTTGCACACGTTCTTGCTATATTTGCATCATAATATTTCGCATTAGTACTATTCCATCTACAATATATCCACGCAGTCTGGGTGAATGTTTGACTGCTTATCTTCACCCACTCAGGGTATCAAATGTACATACTATTGTTACTCTGGTTAATTGTTCGATTTAATTTGTACTCTGCCTCTTATGGTGTTTGTGCAATAAATACTTGAACTTGAACTTGAACAAAGAGAGCCGTGTCTACCCGCGGGAGACCAAAGCTACTCTCATGGTGTGACCAGCAGGGCATCCTTCCAGCCTTATAATCAGCAACACCCATTCAGTTACGGAGCTCAACACAAGTCGTACCTACCAAGCTCCATTTTTTCCTACACCATCAGTTGATCAACGTGTAAATATGCTCCCGATGCAGCAACTTCCCCCAGCTCATTCTTATTATTCTAACATCTCATGGCCCCAATTCGTACCGTTCTTCGGACCAAATCCAGCAACTCAGCGTTAACTTCTACTTTAAATGTAGCATGCTGGAACATTAATGGTCTGATATCTAAACATAATGATAAAACTGCTGATCCAGATTTTATTAACACTGTTCACAGATTTGACATTTTCGGTTTAGTTGAAACTTGGTTGGATGATTCAATTGTTCCTGTTGTTGATGGTTACGGTTATATTTCTCATAACAGAGGAAAATCCTCTGCTAAAGCAAGGCGAAACTCTGGTGGTATTGGTCTGTTTTATAAACTGGAACTGGATTCAAGTATTGAAAAGATGTCTAACACACAGGCGTCAAGATTTTGCCTTTGGTGTAAACTTAAGAAAGCTACATTAAATATACCTCATGATGTTTATATAGGAATTGTTTATATAAGTCCACAACATTCCACTGTCTGTCAAGTTAACACAACAGATTCAATCAATGCTTTTTCACTGTTAGAAAAGGATATAATCCAGTTTTCTAAACTTGGTGATGTAATCTTACTAGGTGATTTTAATGCCAGAATTTCTAGCAGTAATTCAGATTGTGTTCAGAATGATTGTATATATAATGAAGTAATATCATGCAATTTACCAGACGATTATGAACAAGATTGCTGTCGAGACAGATTATCATTAGATGTGCACTCTAATATGTATGGAAAGTACTTAAGTGAGTTATGTATCTCTACGGGGATGAGAATTCTAAATGGTAGAGTTTTAGGTGATTTATTGGGCAAATGGAATGGTGCCAGTGTAGTTGATTACTGCATAGTTAATAGTAGTTTACTGAGTGAATCTATTACTTATTTTAGTGTTAATACCTTGCATGAAACGTTATCTGATCACTGTGTCATTCAGACGTCCTTAAAATTCAGCAACTCAAACTTTCATTTGAGACAGCGTTCTGCTAAGCTACATGCATTACCTGCCAAATTTGTGTGGTCCCCTAATGTAAAAGAACCATACTGTAGGTCATTAGAGTCTGACATCATCCAGTCAGAGCTTGCTGAGGCTGTCAGTCCGACAGTCTCATGTCAAGCATCTGCAACTTCCATAGTACAGCAATTCTCGAGCATTGTCAACAAAGTAGCTTCCAGTCATTTGAAAGCTATAGTTTATCAGAGAGTTGGTGGCATCAAATCAAAACAAAAGCCCACTAAACACAAGTTATGGTATGATGATTCATGTAAATCGCTTTTATTGCAACTCCGTAAAGCTTCAAAGGTGTATGATAAATGCCCTTCAAACTTAGCAGCGCGAACTCAGTTCTATCTTCTCAGAAAGCGATATTTAAAATTACTAAAGGTTAAGAGATTTTCATACAGGCAGTCAGTTATGGATGAATTGCAACGCTGTGAGAAACAGGATCCTAAACACTACTGGACACTCCTAAATAAGCTAAATGACAAGACTACAGTTAAAGCAGCTGATCAGGTGGATGTTTCAACCTGGTATAGTCATTTCAATAATATCATGAATTCAAGTGATAATGCACAGTTTGATCAAGATTCTGAAAATGAGCTGCTTTCTAGGCTAGCCTCACTTGAGAAACAGGACAGTAATTCTGAGTTCCTTAACTGCCCTGTCAGTTCGGTAGAAATATCATCTGCAGTTGCAAGCTTGAAGGCTGGAAAATCTGCTGGAGAAGATATGATAACCAATGAAATGCTCAAATATGGCATAAATGCATTGTTGCCCTATCTTCAAGTTCTGTTCAGCAAGATTTTGGCATCAGGATATTTTCCAGAATCCTGGAAATCTTCACTCTTGATACCTTTACATAAGTCTGGTAATTTACGAGATCCAAGCAACTATAGGGGTATAGAGCTATAAGCAGTTGCTTATCTAAGTTATTCTGCTCCATTTTGAACAAGAGATTGCAAAGTCACTTGGAAGCTCTTGACAAACCAAATGAATCCCAATGTGGCTTTCGTAAAGACCACAGTGCGTCTGACAATGTATTTATTTTGCAGTCTGTAATAGAGTCACACATAAATCAAAATCAACGCGTTTATGCTTGTTTTGTGGACCTGCGCAAGGCTTTTGACTCGGTATGGAGGTGTGGTTTACTGTACAAACTCCTCAAAGCAGATGTCACTGGTAATATATATAATATCATTAAGTCTATGTACTCTGACCCGTCCATGCGCATAAGTTTGAGTGATGGTGTATCTGATAGTTTTGTATCTAGCCGAGGTGTATTACAGGGTAATAATTTGAGTCCCACACTGTTTAATATTTTTATTGATGACCTTCCTGATATATTTGGTGAGGATTGCGATCCTGTAGTCTTGGGAAATTTCATTTTATATTGCTTACTATATGCAGATGATCTTGTTATACTGAGCCTTTCGCCTGAAGGTCTGAATAATGCCTTAGCAAAATTGCAAGCTTTCTGCACCAAGTGGCATTTGTCAATTAATTTTCAGAAAACAAAAGCTATGTGTTTTTCCAAGTCTGGTCGTTCACCAAACTTTCATGTCTACATTGGTAATAATATTGTTGAGATTGTTCACCAGTTTCTTTACCTTGGAACACTCTTTTGTTCCAATGGAAAATGGTCAAAAGCGCTGGAAAATTTAAAGGTCGAGGTTTGAAAGCTTTTTATAAGATCTGCCAGCTTGTTGGAGATGACCCAAGACCAAGTCTGTGCACTAAGATTTTCGACTCTGTGATAAAACCTATCATTTTATATAACTCTGAAGTTTGGGGAGTTAACGAGCTTCCAGAGTCTAATCATATTGAAGCTGTTCATACAAAATTCTGTAAATTTACACTTGGTGTTAACAAGAAGGCATGTAACTCAGCTGTACGAGCAGAGATGGGTAGGCTACCCATGGCAGTTTTAGCTAATATTAGCGCGATCAAATACTGGTGCCGTTTAGTGAGTTTACCAAACTCGAGACTTGTTAAACAGGCTTATTTACATAATCTTCAGCTTGCTGTTAACTATCCCAATACTTATTGCAGTAGAATCAAAAAAATATTGTCCACCCATGGTTTTAATGATGTTTGGCTTCAGCAGGCAATTATTAGTACCAGCCATTTTCCACGATTGTTTGCCAGTAGAATAACAGACGAGTTTACACAGAATTGGCGAAGTACGATGTCCAGTCCATCAAATCATAAACTGGATACTTATGCTTCATTTAAACAAGAGTATGGCTTTGAGAAGTATCTCTCTTATAAGTTAACTACATCTCAACAAGTGATGCTTACCAAACTAAAGATAAACAACCATAAGCTAGAAATCGAAACTGGCCGCTACCATAAACCGATTATACCCAGGAACGGTCGAACGTGCCAGTTTTGTGTGGGCTCTATTGGGGATGAGTATCATTTTGTTATGCATTGTTTAAATAATGCTGATCTAAGATTGTCGCTATTTCGTGAATTGGGTCTGACCGTCCCCAATTCAGAGTATCATTCTCGTATATTGTTCACCAAACTTTTAAAATGTGATAGTTTTAAAATCACCAGAGTATTTGCTAAATTTGTAATACAAAGCTTCGACAGGAGAGTCAGTTGATATTCTGTACAGGCAGATTGAGATGTACCAGTTTTTGAAATAATTGAAAACAATTCGAGCCTCTGTTGAGCCATGTAAAATCATACACTTGTTCATGTATACTGTTACTGGCCTTAACCAATGTGATTTGTGTTTGCGCCAATAAACGAATCTGAATCTGAATCTGTATTAAGCCCTATCTAGGGGCGACTTCAGCCCCCCCACTTTATGGTCGAGATAGGGGTCAGCCCCCCCACTTTTGAATATGCTCCGCGGCGCCTGATTTAAATGAAAGTGAAAGCTCTGATGCAATACATGAGGGGGGACTATTCTGTCGCTCTTGCTAACGTACAGTATACGTTGGCCGTATGCAAGCCGAACCTTTCCATGGTTGCACAGCAGGACTACTACTCCACAGAGTGAAGAACAACACGGTTCAAGGTGGCTCGAAGTTAAAGCGACGACTTTGTGGTTTGGGGTTCCTATTTGAAAACGTCCCCATGAGTTTACCCGAATGTTACTGAAAATCCCGTTAAATACTAAAACACCACCGGTCGGCTTTTCTCGTCCAAGTCCGACTGAAATGTATTGTTGTTACACATTCTCAAAGAGAGCCGTGTCTGCCCGCGGGAGACCAAAGCGACTCTCATGTAAACTGCATTCGCAACTTCTCGGGGATCTCCGGTTTGAGATGTCCCTCGAAGGCCATTGACGCCATATTGGACTAGAGCGTGGTCACGTGTGTTTCGGTCTGTCAGGGAACTGTCAGTGACGTCGCGGAAATTAAATCTTGCCAATACGTGGCGTGTGTACCATTTAAACTGATGGTTTTCTATTGAAACATGCTTCGAATGAAAAGAATAAACAGTTTTTAGAATATCTGACGTAAATCAGAGACTCGCAGGGAAATATTTGCTGGTCGGGGATTAAGGCTTCCGCGAGAGTGATTGGGCATGCGTATTAAACCGTTCCGGCGCGTCACATCTGGAGATAAATAGGAAATTCATGTTGTCGTCCCCCGAGCGTAGAATCGGTCCCCTTCGCAGATTTCCGCTCGGGAGTTCCGAATGATATAAACTGCACTCGACACAATCTCGGACAATGTAGGACATTAGAACCTCGATCCGCACTGGTAGGAATCCATATTGGCATCCATGTTGAAAGAATAATATCACGCGGAAACTCCGAACGGCGCATGCCAGCCGTATGACTTCCGTTACCATGGACACTGATGGAGATTAGCTCAAGAACAAAAACCGAGAGAAACACCTCAAATTAGAAGAGATTCTTCCCGGGTAGAATCAAGGGAATGCCCATTTCATTTGGATATATATTTTATCTCCCGATAAGAGAGAAATACAAACGAGGTCTATGTGAGGGGAAACACATCCTACAGCATGTGATGTGCCTCACGTGCGGCGGATCACGATTTACAGCTGAGAGCTGTAAAATCCTTCCACCAGTAATACGCGAGGTATTATGACTTCACGGAATAAGCCGAGCAGTCGCGAATGATGTAAACTGGTGACATTTTTGAATCTCCAATCTCAAAGCGAGGCAGCATGACATCACTCGCTCGACCGGGACTATTTTCCAAGTGATCATATGACCACACACGTGACTCGCTTGACAGACAACATGGCTGTCAGTGTCAGCCAGCTGTACCATAAATGTGACCGACGGTATGTTTATGTACATATATGTTGAACTATTCTAACTGAGGCAATTCAGAGAACAAGTGCGAGTAACGGTACACATCAGTTAGAAACAGAGATGGTCGTTCACGTGGCGTCAGAAACCAGCAAGATGCGAACAGCTCTGAAACGTTTGCTCTATCATGGGATCTCCTCTCGTCGTCTGTAAACAAGTCATTTTATTTCGACTTCAAAGACCAGTGGGCAACACAGACAACCAGGCAGAAATGTTCTTTAATGGTAAATATTTGTGAAGTAGCTTGCGGTGTTCGGAAGTCTTCGGCCAATCGAATTTGCGTTTTACTTTTAGGTGGGTGACATCCGATATATTATGTACCGTATTGAACAACTGTGAACCATGACTACGTTGCGCCTTTGTGTGTGTCGATTATAATCAACATTTGTGACTACCACCTAAGCAAATGTCAAGGTCTGAGGCTAAGTTCCTCCCACGTCCACTCGGCTGGATTGCAAATTCAAATGATGAACAATCCACATGTGATTAGAAACAGCTGATCAATGTGTATGTTACCCAGTCTTGGGCTGGGGGTTGCGAGTTCAAAGATTTGACAACACGGGGTATCTGGAAATAGACAAAACAGCAATTTATTTGCGACCACCGCGAACACACAGCCGGTTGGCAACAACGTGATATAGCTGGAGCCGTGACGTCATGCGGTATTTGATTATCAATATGAATTTATGTGAAATGAAATAAAATGGTTCGTTACCATGGTTACACTCAATAACATGTCTTCTGTTGTCATTTTATCTGACTCCGTACAAGGGATAACAGGATGAATTTAATACAGAACGAATACAATAATTTCCAATATTGTATCTATGCAACATCAGTATGTTATATACGGGCCACCGTAGATTTCTGCTACGTCATCAACACTCCCAGATATCATAAGAAATCATGTGAATTACCTAATGTACACGATACAACAATTTGGAACAATTAAAGTGCAATTCCCGTTAGCTTACGTATTTATGCTATTTCGGTTTGGTGTATATGGGCCACCGTAGATACGTAAAACTATCAGACATCATAACAAATACAAGTAATGACTTAGACCAAAATACTTATTTGTTATCTTATTCTTGTAAAGAGATTGTTGTCCTAAATAACCCTTTCACTGGTTCACACAATCGGTACCTGCATCTAGAAGTCTATTCTGCACCAGGCCTTGTGCATGGCCCACGCGACATGAAACACGCTAGCAGACGACATACTCATCAAACCGATAAAACAGCAATATCTCTATGACACTTACATCTAAATTTATACAAAACGGTTCACAATACATTCTAGTAATATTAAATGCAAGGAATGAAGGTTTACGTTACCTGGAAATAGACAAAACAGCAATTTATTTGCGACCACCGCGAACACAGCCGGTTGGCAACAACATGATATAGCTGGAGCGGTGACGTCATGCGATTGTCTACCCAAACTTGCACCTAGCGTGACGTGAACACGGACTGACATTCACACAATAAATTGTTCCATATACTCAGTTATCTAAGATCTGTACATTTATATTCACAGATAATGCGATTAAAGAAAAGCATAGATATCTGTCTAACAATGACCATCTAAAAAGATGAACCAGAACTGACCGAAAAACAAAGAACAAATAGTTTTGCTTTGTCTCAAGGAAAAAGGGGGGGGAGGTATATTATCTTCAGTTACATTGTGATTTAGCTGCTTGTATTTTACCACACGTTACACAGCATAGGTTGGCTGGGGCATCCTCGTGGGTACTATTCCTCCATCATCCGACTCGCTATCTGTCTGTACAACTTCTCCCTGATCCCTTCGTGGTGTTTTCCTGGGACGAGGTGGGCGTTTCTGAC
>JAVTVY010045584.1:0-20359 GCA_036873755.1 Hanleya hanleyi
ACAATGCGATTTTCCCCGTTTTTCTGGTAAGTTTATTGCTGCCATTTCATGTCATTACAACACATGATTCCTAGTACACCACCCGTCATTTCTATATATCGTAAAGTATTTGTCGGCTGATGACTTATGTCGAAGTCAACCAAATAGTCCAAGTTGTTGTTGTTGCATATCAAATGCACGGGATCATGCACTCACTGATGCACGCACTGACTGGAAGACAACAGTACAATCCTATTCTGAATTGTTGCTGAAACAAAGGAATGTCTACATTCCACATGTAGGCCTACATTATTGAGATTTTTGACTGATAGCATGGATGGAACCTTTCTCAAATTTTTTTTTTTGAGTTTTAAGCCCTGGATATACCACTGGGCATTTATTTGCCATACGATCACATTTCACATGCTTTGTTCAGCCCCCGTGATCTGAAACCAAACAGACACTATCACTAAAAAGGAGATCATGATATACATTTCAGGTTTTACCGATGCCAAATGACTTGAACAGAAGACAATTAGACAAAAAGAAAATCAAAAAATATATCAATAAATAATAAATTAAATAGAAAATTTTCTTGTCTTTGCAAGGGGGACATCAGACACACTGACAACACAGACCATTCATTCAAATTTCGCCTTTCATTGGGGAGACAGAAATATTCCTCAAACACAGTATACGTATTCTCTTTTGTGATCTAATGTTCGTTTGTAAAAATATTTGCTGGCCTCCATAGAGAAGTTACTGATATAAACAATCCTGTTCTAGATTATGATATACTGTCATGCCACTAACATGAACTCCAACAATCCAACCAGTGGTCAAGATCTTCAGAATTCGCATTATTGATCACTCATAGATTGGATTAAGTTCTCATAGTACTCAGTTCTCATTTCATACTTTTGCAAATTCTTGTATCATGGTCAGGTCCCAGTTCTATTAAGTACACATATGAAAGGTGCAAACTTGTATAATGGATTTCATCTTGTTGTGTATGACGAAAGAATGAAATATAATGAAGGCTATAAAAATTTTCAATGAAGTGAGTTTTGATATTAAATATGTATACAATTGATTCCAACCTGCAGATCATGGATTCAGCACTTCTGATATCAGATGCAACAGGACTGTTACACAATGGATGTACTGGATGAAATGGAAAAACCAAAACAGACTATTAATTGGTTCAGCTGGTGTCAGAAAGGTGTGGAATGACAGAGGTGGTGACAATCAGAGTCAGTGATTGGCCACAATCCCCCCCCCCCCATTGGATATCAGCTGATTCCTCAGAAAATATACATTACACCTGTAATGACCACCGGCAGAGTGATACATGTGTCAATCGGTCAGACATTTCCAAGGATGCCCAGTACTAATTTAAACCAACCATGCCGGACACAAAACATTGTTGCAGAAACTTATAAAACAGGGCTATTCCTCCACTCAAAGTTTCTCAAATTTGGCGATACATATCGCATGCTGATAGCAAAATACGAACGTAGCGTGCAAGATCTATGGGGCTACGTTTCGTAATATGTGTCTAATTCCGCTTAACCCGGGGCTAGGGGCCGTATGAGCCCATGTACTTCAACATCCTCATGGTACTCATATGAACAGTCACAATCAAAGCGTGACTGAGGTACATCATTTTTAGATGACAACTCTATAACGAATATTATGGATTAAGAAAATACCTGATCAACTGATGCAGAGGTTTGATATTTTGGAACATCATGATGTCTTGCCGGCATCAATGAAAACTGTTGACCGCTTCTCTCTTGCAGGAAACAAGCCTATGTTTATGTATAATTTTGTCTTTTTGAATTTGGTGCTAATACTGTTATATGGAAATGGAATAGGTCTTTGGATTATGGACACGGATATTCTCTAATGGACGACGGCTGGATTATGAATGACGGACTAGACGCTTGTAATTCATTCCTTCTCTCAGAATAATTGGATCTAACTTTAAATCAAAACCTGCAGCTCCCAATAGCTCCTCGATCTAGAACACATAAATGAAGGGATCTAGTTTATCGGTGCTATGGCAAAAATATCATGTAGAATGGGATTGTGTTGATAATATCAGATTCATGGAAGTCCTGCAGCATGCTCCACAAATATCATCAAAGGTCATAAAACTTTCTGCTCTGCACCAGTGTGGATCTATACTTGTTTTTTTTTACAAAATTATCTCCCTTGACCAGGTAAGGACTTGAGTGTCTAAAATGATTTAGCTTCTAGAAACAAAGACTTCATTTCCTGAGGAGAGGTAAAAACCGAACATATTTTGATTATTTTATTCAAATTTCAATTCCACTTCTGGTATATGTACATGTATAAAACACATACAGAATAACACAAAGAACAGGTATATATGTATCTCATTACATTCTTAGCAAAAGATCAATACCTGGGTGATATTACAACAATACCATGGTGTTATATATTGTTATGATTGGGTTAACTTTAGCTGCTGAAGATAATTCTAATTTTAGGGCAATGGGCAATCATACTAAATTTATTTTCATAGCTTTATTTATTTTCACAATAAGCAACATAATCGAGATTAGCAAGTGAAGTTTTACAACATAATATAATACGCATCATGGGTCTCCTTCAGTTTAGTGTAGACATATATACCCTTGAATATCTGTTACCATGATTCAGTCATAATATTGTCTGTATTATATTTATGTCGACAAAGAATAAACATAATTATTTGATAGTATTATTAATTGTATGTTGTTTATGATTAACATTACCTTTTTATTCGCTGGAATCCAGCCATTTGTTCCATATGGACAATATTCTCATCAGTCATCACCATTCAATATTAATGTGATACATGTACAAGTTCATGGTAATTGATACATTATGGTGAAGGTGACCTGTCACGCCAGTTTACAAGATTATTCCGAGTGCATTGAATCCTCATCACATGATGCTGGGACAGATCAGAACGGAGTGTCGGTAAAATCAGGTGTGTTTTGTAGCGGATTCTGTCAATGAGGATGCTATACTGTACACATACAAAATATGAAGTGTTGATGTGTAGGGCCTATAGCACAAATCACAAACAAGTTGGTAAAACTAGGCACACAGGGTCTCATTTCTGCCGCTAACGTGCTGATTTGGGTGGGGGCGTCCTCTCAGGGGGAGGTGGGGATGGGAAGGAGCCTGATGTCTCAAGCAGTATTCCAGGTTTTCCATCAATATACTCTCTATTCCATACCCCAATATTTCAAGCACGTGAAATCAGACAAAAATTATTTGCGGGGAATGTGAATTCCACATCCCTAGCTGGACATGCTAGTGGGGAACCCTCAATCCCAGGTTAATTGTCCCCCGTTGAGTAAGTGGGAGGGGGACTTGGAAAGTCCGTCCTTCCGTCCGTCCGTCCGTCCGTCCGTCCCAACCTTTTGTGAACGCGATATCTCGAGAACAATTCAACTCATCAACTTCAAACTTGGGGGGTGACTTGACATCGGTGAGAAGATGGCTGGGATTGTTTTTCACCAAACTGCGTTATCCAAGATGGCCGCCGTCGGCCATCTTAGATTCCAACCATCCCAAAAATGTTGTGAACGCGATATCTCGAGAACAATTCAACCGATCGACTTCAAATCTGGGGAGTGACTTCACATCAATGAGAAGATGACTGGAATTGTTTTTCACCAAACTGCGTTAACCAAGATGGCCGCCGTCGACTACATTGGTAACGAGATATCTCATAAACAATTCAACCGATCTACTTCAAACTTGAGATGGCTTCACAATGATGTGACATTTTCCGTCCGTCCGTCCGTCCGTCCAAACCATGTTGTAAATATCTCGAGAACAATTCAACTCATCAACTTCAAACTTGGGGGGTGACTTGACATCAATGAGAAGATGGCTGGGATTGTTTTTCACCAAACTGCGTTATTCAAGATGGCCGCCGTCGGCCATCTTAGATTCCAACCGCCCAAAAATGTTGTGAACGCGATATCTCGAGAACAGTTCAACCGATTGACTTCAAACTTAGGGGGTGGCTTGACATCATTGAGAAGATGGCTGGGATTGTTTTTCACCAAACTGCGTCTTCCAAGATGGCCGCTGTCAGTCATCTTAGATTCCATCCATCCTCAAAATGTTGTGAACACGATATCTCGAGAACAATTCAGCCGATCAACTTCAAATATGAAGGGTGGCTTTACATCACTATCTACCCATCCGTCCTTCCATCCCTCATACCGTCCTTCCGTCTCTCATACCATCCTTCCATCCCAACCATCTTGTGAACGCGATATCTCAAGAACAATTCAACCGATTAACTTCAAACTTAGCGGATGGCTGGGATCTCAGAAGAAAGTCACTCATTTTTCGGCACAATTATGCCACCGGATGATCTTTCTCGATCACCCTATCCCCTTTCTTCCATAGACAATTTGCAACATTGTCCTTCACAATTATATCTCCTTCACATCAACAACACCACACTCCCAGCAACAATTTACCATCACACAAAATATATATGGTGATTATATCCCGTGTGTGTGAGAAGCCCATTTCCAGACATGCTTTTTGGCGGGGCACCTGCTAGCTACTCAGATTGTTACCATTGGTGAAGTTAACGTCCAACAAATGCAAAATTGAGCTTGGCGTCCGGCCCTATGTTATTTAGTGATGTATTCCCCTACGGACCCTGTTGCCTCGACGGAGGTCTTTGCGCTCATCCAGCGCTTGTTTCGTATCAGTGGCCAGTATTTCCAAGTAAATTCATGGCATACATTGTATCTTAATCACGCCTCCATTGTGACTCATCGCATGACCATCAATATGGGCGGCCATTTATGTCAAATTACCAGCTCGGGTTGTACAGCTCAACTCACAACAAACAACATATCTAACGATATAAAGTGCTGGTTTAAACGCTTATTTCATCTTTTTCCAAACAAGGAACCTAATTCTAAACGCATATTTCAACTCTCTCCTAACGAAGAATCTAACTGTGAACGAAAAGTGAAGATACGGAAATACAAGTGAACTCAGAACGAACAGTATATTTCAGCATGTACAACGTATCAGAGAACGAACGACCTCTTTCAGAACGTACTTTATAATCGAGGGGGCGCTCAGCAGAGGGGAGACTACTCGAGCGCCTCTGTCTGCTCTTCCCCCATATTTTGAGGGGGCGGCTCTCGTTTAGATGTGCGACTCATAGTAAGAAGTCTCTGTGAACTTTTTTTGTCTGATATCTAAGTTCAAAATTTTTGGTACACTTTAACCCAGGGGCAAAATAGAACCACATTCATTTTGAGGTCACGGCCTGAAATAGTGGAACTCGGAATAGCGGCCGAGTTTCACGTCATAAATCTTTATACGATCCGGAATGACCCGAATATTTCCGGAAATAATTTCCGAAGGAACGTTGTTCGTTGTGAAACAGCTAGTTCGTTCGGAGTTATATTCTTCGTTTAGAAATAGGTCACTCTGTGTCAGACTGGCTATTCGCCCAGAACTAGGCTTTTCATTCTGAGTTTGCATTCGAACATCGTGCCGTTTGTGTTCGGTTCGAGTATACGTTCAGAGTTAAGATTCTTTTTCATTTGCAGGAATATAAAATGCGTTTAAGACTACAGTGTACATTGTAAGATATGCTGTCTTTTCTGAGTTTGGCTTTACGTTTTCTAAATGCTAATTTTGACATAAATGGCTGCCCATACATCAAGAATATCTTCATTGCACGATGTTAATAAGTATATGGCCCCTGGCTCTCCGCTCAGACTACAATGTAAATACATCTAATACAGACGTATATAACCTAGAGTCTGGAATACTCCTGATATACTTTAGGGGGTTTCATGACCCTCGGTTGGAATAAATCACAAAAAGCTCGTATATATGGAGGAAATAACCTTTAGATTATTTATAAATGATTATGGATATGTACAATCTTCATTTCAATCTCAAACAAAATCCTAGTATTTCAAATTTATTAAGATTGATTTAAAAAATTCTTAGAGCAAAAACAATCCATTTCATAACATCATGTTAAAACTTTTTTCTGATAGATGGCGACTTCAAAAAAACTGTCCCAGATATTTAAAATGTGGTTGTAGTTGTTCTTATAGTATGTGAAAAAACTTCATCAAATTACCAAGTATCAGCATCATCAGTTCCTGTAAATTATATTATTATAACTAAAAGTACAATCATTCAATTTGATCCGACGAACTTGACCCCTTCAATTGAACCTTGGCAAAGTAAATATTTCATCGAGGAGCGAGCGGGAATCGTTTCTCCAATTGTTACCGATACTGTCTCTATGCCAACAATTACGTGACTTAAAATTCAGTGTAAAGCTAATGAACTTTCAATGTTATCTGTTCAAATGATTGAGGAAAGTTAATTACTTGGTCAGTCGATCACTATGTGGTAGCTAAACGTATTGACCTTCTGTAATGGCGACACAGTAAGCCAATCTTTATTGTGTACGCTCTTTGGAAATCTTGTCTGACAGCTCTTTTCAAAAGCTTATTTTTCCCGGTTAAAATTTTTTTCAACCACTTTTATTTTCAACCTATAAAGTTCATTATATATTATATTGGATGAAATTTTGATTTTGAATTTTGAAATATTGATCGGGATCTCAGAACCTTAGGTATTCCAATCATGAAGTATTGAAAAAGTTAGGGTCGTTTACAATCAGTATCGAGTTTCCTGACCCGATCAGTAGGCAAGAGTGCTACATTATAAAATTACTATTGGTTAACAAACCACGTATTCTCGAAAGGGACAATAGCCCTCGTTAAATCTGTTGATCCCGATGTTGGTAACTGACATGAACCATACAATCAAGTAGGAATCCAGAGCCTGATCAATACTATATTAGATTTTCTCTAGGTTATTTTTCAGCAAGATTTCTCATAGATTACGAGAGGGATCGATAAGTGATACAGTGTAACAACCAACTTGAGCAACAGATTAAACAAATCAGCTCTTGGTGTAATATCCGACAGCCATTAGCTGGCAATGCTTTATCACGACTTTTCTGAGTTAGCCTTTTTTATCTAATAATAGAGTGATATAATAATATTCTAATAAAGTGTAAACATGAAAAAGATCGTCTAGGCATAATAATAGATAAGATAATACTAAAGTGAAAATTCGCATTAAAGTGTAAGTTAGATAGTTTCATTAGCTCTGAAATAACACATGAAGGGATATTAAAAACGGAGCCTGCGAATTTGGATAATAAAAATTAGCGAGTTTCTAATGAAAGTTACAGTTTTGTCCTCTTCTTTGCTTAATTCGGATAAAATGTTAGCATTTATTAAATATTGCTCCTTATGAAATAGGAGGTTCCACTTCAGCAGAGCTCTGTCTAACCATTCCAGGAAATTACACACGAAATTAATAAATTGGCTCCAGCTGAGAACATTCGGTCCTGTAGAAACATGAGATCAAGAAGAGTAGGGGGGAATTAACGGTTTGAATATTTCTTTATAATAAACTGAAGGATTCGAGCAAATCTGAACGTGCAGATACATCGCTACTCTTAGATTATTGCGGTTATGATCATGCTTTAGTCCCACTCCTTGCAGATTATATGCCTGAAATATTGTTTTCTCTTCAACATATTACTATTCATATGACTGAATTATGCTTGATAACGTCGTTATAGCTATGAATTACATGGTGAGTAGTTTTTAATAAATATCCAACAACTTATCCTCCAGCTTATTCTACTGTATTAGCTTTCCTCCTTTGAAACGGAAACTCTCTGAACTGGGTAAGTTTTTATTTGTTGGTTCACGGATTTTAATGATGGGAAACCCTACGAAAGCTACGAAAGCCGAGAGGGTTCTTCAGAGTTTTACTTTTTGAGTTCTGACTTCCGACTTCTGACTTCAGACTTAGGATTTTTTTTCTTTTATAGTGCATTATATCTTAAATTATGAAACATGGAATAACACAATAGGCCTACCATTATTATGACATCTTGTGCTTGAAAAGCTGATTGCATGTACTTTTAATAATCAGTTAACAATTGAAATTATTATTTTGATTTTGACTTCCGACTTCTGACTTCAGGCTTCAGACTTCCGACTTCTGACTTCCGACTTCTGACTTCTGACTTCCGACTTCTGACTACCGACTTAATCTGACTTCAGAGTTTTGGACATTCATTCACACCTTGCAACTTTACCTTTACATATATGATAATAATATCTATAATTCTTTCTGTGACTTTGTGCTTTGGTCTTTCTGATTATAGTATTGGCAATTAAAAAGGGAACCCCAGCGTTCTAGGTCCAGTTTTAGGCCACGGTTACAGAGACATTAGGTTTGAAGTTTATATCTGAGAAATGATGTAATTTATTGCAAATGGTATTTGGTGAAGTCACCAAATGAACTCAAGACAATGGCTATATTATACTGGAATTGTCACAAAGCTATAAGTCTAATGTCTTTCTTTGTAATATTGCTTATTTACAGCATCATGAAAACTAGTTCTAAACAGTTATAAGTATTTATTGAAATACGGTTCTCATGACATATCAACCGATATCAAACTGCACGGATTAACAAATATGAAGTAACAAAGGAGTACTCAGGCGATTCATATTTATTAAAAATTCATTTCAACTAACACACCTCCTTACAGAAGTTATTGAACTGCAAAGGTATCAGAATCTTAAATATTCGTACTTGTCTATCTAATCGACTCACCAATAGCTTATTTGCATGTCAAATTTTTACCAGTTCCAGAAAGCTTCTCATGAAGAAATGTTTTCACGCAAAAAAAAAAAAAAAAAAAAATCAGAAGAATGTGGCAATTTTCAGAAAAATATGGCAACAACATATCTCCCCCACAGAAGTTTTAATTTTCCATTTGAGTTCCCCTTTAAGTAATCAAAATTATCAAGACTATTCAAGGTTTGGAGAAGCCAGATGAGGGAACTATAAAACCCCGTGATACAAACAAATATTTATATTATTTATTTATATATTTGGGAGTAATGGTACAATCTTATGGTATGATTGGGCTTCACAAAATTAGGCTTAGTTTTCGTATTGTGTCCCAGCATCTAGGAAATCAGAAAATCGTACATAATATTTGAATAATCGATAGATATATTGACAGCCCCTTGTCGCATTGATGCGTAAATTATCATATTATATTATTCGATAATGTTTTGGAAGTAATTATGATTAGTTGAATAGAATTGTGCAAATATTTTATGTAATTGAGTCGCATTTATCTGTGGCATATTACGTTACCACATTATTTTTAAATTTGCCCCCCTGGACAGGTCCCATAAAACCCAGGCCAGATAGAGTTAACCCAGAATATATTTTAATAGATAATAACTGATACATTTTCGACCTGAAGTTGCCAAAATTATCATAAATATAAGCTTATTGGCTCTTTATTATATTTAATCCATATCATATTTACACCAGGTATCAACAGATGAAAAACCCGCTTCATGTTATAAACATCATGAGAACGAACCGGAGCTCACGCGGTGGCCCACGTGCTGTGAACTTGTCGCCGCCACTGGGATAAGACAGCATTGCCCAACGATTAATGTGGAAAAGGCGCATTAAATGTGATTATTCGTAATGTACGAAATGTTGCAATCATATTATGTAATTGAGGCGCCTTTGACTTGTGACATAAGGCTTTTCGATTTACATTAGAAGTTATCGCATTTTAATAATCAGAACATAACTCAAGATAAACCTCAATGGTTATCTGATTATTAAAAGTACATGCATTCAGCTTTTCAAGCACAAGATGTCATAATAATGGGATTCTGTTATTCCATGTTTCATAATTTAAGATACAATGCATTATAAAAGCAGAAAAATCCTAAGTCTGAAGTCTGAAGTCAGAAGTCAAAAGTCGGAAGTCGGGAGTCGGGAGTCAGAAGTCAAAAGTCAAAAAGTAAAACTCTGAAGAACCCTCTCCTCGTAGAAACCAGGTAGACAGGAGAGAAAAACCTCTTCAATGCACGGCGGAATTTTTCATGTCGCTTCTATGAATGGGGTTCCAAACCGTACATACCGAATACAGCCGAGTACATTATAAACTACAAAACTGATTCAGTCTTCAAGCCTCGGCAAGATCTGCGGCAGAATTGGAATCCATGCGATTTATTCAGTCGGTATGATATGTTGAACCATCTGAAAACTATCTGGATTGATAAACAAGAACCTAGAATTGATTCCCAGCAGATCTCCTGTCTTTCCTGGCAGGAAAAGTTTCCATAGTGTCTCAAAAAAACAACACACAACACACGTGTTTTCAAGATCACGTTTCTTTAAAATTCCAATACAAGTGTACACATATCTATTAGGTCGGCGTAGATTTTGTAAGACACATACTTCTTTCTCTTCTGCCCAGCATTTAAGCTTTCGTCGTTGCGGTTTGGCCTCCGCTCTCAATGCATGCCTGGAAATGGAACAGACAATCACAGCCCCGTGGATAGCGTAATTCCGTTCTACGGACCGTGTGGTTTCCACAAGAACGCTTGCAATAAAATCGCAGCTGCAATACCAGGACTTCGTCTTAGAATTCTTCGTATTCTAGTCTGAATGTGAGGTGTCGAGGATGCCTTCCTTTGAAGTGATATGGTTGCCTTTTAGTCGACAGACGCCAATTTTTCCAACATCTTACATATCTCACCAAAACCACACACTCTTCCTGCAACCTCTGAATGTCAGCATTGATGACCGCTCCAGTATCAACCTTGCAATTTCCATCGATCTGTTTTCAACGTGGATGAATAGGAACATTTAAACCATCACTGTAATACATTCACCCATGTACAGTCTGGAGCAGCAGAGAAAATCAAAGTACTTAAAGTACTGATATCGGGTTTACTTGCATCAGAGGAGTTTATTAGTGTCATATTTGGGAAGAATGGTGGTGTTCGCTTGACATACGGAATCGTCCTCAAGCTGTTCAGTTTGAAGGGCCAAACTTTCACTTTTATCAAAGGGATATGAAATGGACTATTTTGTACAGCCTTCATGCTGAATTATAAGACCCGAAATAATGAAGGACTGCAGATGCACGAAAACGGATTTATGGCTCACTAAAGTTGGTAAGTTGGCTTATTTTCGTATTTTTAGGCACTTTTCGGTGTGGATTTTCTCTTGTTACAAAAATAGGACACCTTTAACCAAAACCAATTTTAGCTATTTTGACCAACAAATAAGTCTAAATATGATTTTGGTTAAAGGTGTCATAATTTTGCAACGAGAATTTTGGAGAGAAAATGTCGACTGTAAATGCACCGAAAAGTGCAAAATACGGCAGGTTTGAACGACTGTAAGTCTGGTTGTGTTTGTCTGTGGGTCTTGATTATTCTTTATCTATTCAAATGGTCAATTTGGTGCTTTTTAGACAAAACTTAGCCCCACCAGCTTTGTGTATCAAAAACGCATTGAGGACGATTCCCTATCTAAAGTGAAGATCATCTTAGTGATCTTGCACTATATATGAATCATAACTTTTGCTGTAAGGTAGCTTACCAAAGATTAAAAAATGTTCAAAAATATTAAAATTCATATTCGTAATAATAATTCATAAAGTGCCATATAGTTATAGAACAACCTCAAGAATATGTGTGTAAAGTTGAAGTTTCAGATCTATATATCATGTACCAATTTCGAGTTCTTGCATTTGAAAGAGTGACTAAAAAAAACTGATGGGACAATAAGTGCTGGTCCTATATTACTCGCTGGTTATCCTGCTATTGCTTTGTGGCGCAGTGACTTCCTGGCATCAGCCCCACATAATAGCCAGATAGGATCGGTTGTCGCTGGACCGTGGAGAATGACTATCCGTCTCGCCGTAACAAATGCTACCAGATAAAGGCAACTTTTAAAAGAAATTGGAAAGATAAAATTTACTGCGATAATCTCCCAATTATCACGTTCAATGCACAAGCCACCGTGTATATGACTGTCAGAGAGAAGAACGGTATTTTTTTTATGACAGGGTTCGTGCGCCTTCAGAGGTTCAAAATTCCATGACTTTTCTATGACCAATTTTTGAAATTTCCGTGACCTCTAAACAACGCTTTTCATACAAGTTCTAGATCAGACATTCATAACTCAGCCATCGTCCATGTCTGACTTCATATTGAAAGACAATCTATCTATATCAGTGTGACTGTATTTGTTTCAAACACCACACTATTTCCGGTTCCAATGTCTAATTTGTTGAAAGAAAGCCAGAAATACCCTCGCGATGATCTCCGGCAGATGTTGGCATATGGCCACGGTCGTGCAGGGTATTGGTCGTCTCACCGTTCGAGGTAGAAGTTGAAGCTCGGGCATAGTCAGAAATGCCGGTATGTTCATGTGCTGTCCGCCCTGATTTTTCTGTCCATGCGTAATGTGTACCCTTTAATCTTTGTATGGCTCCGACCATCGTCCATATTGGACAGATCCACATTTGTTTGACATATTGTGTACGTTGCTGTCCTCTCACCGTGACGGGACAACCACAGTTATAATCATCCATTCTCAGCCAATGTTCACTAAATTTGCATTTTCCCGGCATCGGCAAAATTAGCCCAAAGCTAAATTCCAAACCAACGAACAATGGTGACTGCAATTTGACCAGTTCAAATGGGACTGTTCTGGATGCAAGACGGTACATCTTCGGGAAATTTATGACCTATTCCAAGGTTCTTAGCGTTACATGTACATGATCAGGTCAGGGCATTTGCAGCATTTCTGTTCTTCATTCAATACATAGTACTGTTCATACGCCCGATGATATGTACTTTTGTTGCTAACATTATGCAAGTTTTGTCGTTAAAAAAATAAAACTGAACGTACTTGTAGGCCTACTCGTTTGAAGCAGCAGACATTATAAATTTAGTTGACCTACATTATGCATTGAAGATCAACCATTGAAACGCGGAAAACAACGAATTACGTCAATTATACAGTATTTTCGCCTGCATGTTGTCTGATCGTACTATTCTTGTTTATCTGATGATGTTAAACAATAATGATCTTGTGAACTTTGGGATAGGCCTAGGTCATAAGTTTTCTGAAGATGTACCATTTTGCGTTCTGGATACGTAAATTAGTATAGATGTCAAGAGCGTGAGCCAATCAGCTGTCGACATTATGACCTCGACCAATACACGTCACAGAATATGAATATTAATTCAGCGGGAAACAGTCACGAGTTTAGTTCAACCAATGGGCTACACAAAATATGTAAATGAGCTGTCTGACCTCGTTCCAATCTGGCGAAACTCGGTCACCAGCAAACACGTTTCACGGCCGTTTGGATTTTTATTCCGCAACAAATTTCGCTGAACTTCAGAGGATAACTTAGCTTTTTTCACTCATTTTCCCCGGACTCTGTACATATATTTCCTCTGACTTTCCATGTCCTTTCAACGAAATTCCATTACTCTTAGCGCCTGGAATTGCATGGCTTGTGCGAGGCCTGTTGTGAATGCTCTAAGGGGCATCAAATGAGAACAGTCTCCGGGCAGGAGATCAAAACTACACATGTGCAGAAGAAAAAAGAAAAAAAATCTGAAAAGTGATACTAATATAGGGTTTACCCTTGGTAAACCCGATAAAAACACTTCACGGTATTATTAAGAAGTTTTGATCAAAGAAAGTATATCAAAGTTTTGAGAATACGAAGCGAAAACATGAAAATTTAACAGCGCCTAGTAGTGTCTCCCAAAGAGATCCAATTTAGTATACTGACAGATTAAAGGTAAACTCTTGGTTCATTAATGGCAAATTAGGGAACAATTTATGATACAAAATTACAATGTATTAACCCGTTTTTGGTTGAGCGTGTATCGTGATCGGAGCTAATCAGAATCACCGGTTCTGGAAGATATCACCTCAGCCAATCGGTAGCCGTCCCCTCTTTTGAGCTGAATCATTTGCGGGCATGCTCTGTCATTGCACATTCTCACTGGTAAGAAACCAGGCCGACTTACATGTCAGTACATTCTGTTTAAAAAACATTATATATGATCTATTATTGTATATCTTTGCAAATCCAGGCATCTTAGCTTTATTATCATTAATCATTAAGAAAAACACGTTATCTGCCACCTGAGAATAAAAGCGTAACTGAGATACAACACATATCACGTATCGTTAAATTCTTGGTATGTGCTTTAGAATAGGTTAACCAGAAGACTATACTGTGAAGTCATGTGGCTCTGTCAGTATGTCGGCATCTCTTCCCACTTCCCTTACATGTGTATGCGTTGTAACGATTATCACAATACCGGACTTTCGCGTTATTTAGATATTCAGCAAGCGTGCGCGGCTTTGCAAATCATGGAGTTTTCAGGTAACACATATGTCTTATTAGATCATATATATACAGTGACTAAACAACTTGACAAAATAATGCTCACTGATACATAATGTGTTGCCAGAGAGTAAAGCTACCATAGTATATGCTTCCTTTACCCGAGTAATATTGTTTTGATTAAACTTCATGAGTTTCAAAAACTGTAGGCTATACTCATCTGAGCAGCCGGAAGCCATCGAGCCATGATCAGGCGATAAAAAAATCGGCCATACTCACGAGCATTTACTGAAACAAGCAGCCAGAGGATGCCAAGTCCCCCGCCGAAATGGCAGCAATATTTTTTAGCATTGTTGGTCTCGAGGGGATATACATGAGGGAGGCAACTGCTATACTTCATCTATAGGCGTTGGATGTAGAGGGTCTTAATTCTGCCTTTCCAAGTTTTAAAATCAACTTAGAACGGTTGACTGAACATTTTTTGCTTCTGTAAATTAGCTTCCATGCAATGAAGCATGGAAATTATGTAACCGAGAAGCGACCCCAAGTGACATCTCAAGGCATATTATCTGAAAACCAAATTTGACAAGAAGCTGAATGCATCCTCAACCTATTGTCCGGAAACCAAATTTTAAATTTGCCACCAGGTGTCGCCACCTGTAGGTGCAAGTGAGCGAAATGCAATCCCAAGGATCATTTGATGACATGGTGTATCAGCATACAAACTTTGGGAAGAATCTGAAGAGGGGGTTATTGCCCGGAAACCAAATTTAGATTTGTATGCACAAGTGTGCGAAACACAATCCCAAGTGACATCTTATGACACATGAATACCAAATTTGAGAAGAATGCGATGAGCAGTTGTCAAATTATTGCCAGAAACAAATTTCAGTTTTTCCCACCAGGTGTCGCCACTAGTATGCAAAAGCAGGTGAAATACAATCTCAAGGGACATATCATAGCATGGTACCTGCATACCAAATTGGAGAAAAACCTGATGAGCGAAATCAAATTTAGATTCGACACGAGGTGGTGCTACCTGTAAGCACAAGCGGGCGAAACGCAATCCTAAGCGACATCATATGTCACGATATATTCATACCAGATTTAAGAAGAATCTGACGAGCGATTCTCAAGTTATTACCCGGAAACAAATCTGGTATTTCGCCACCAAGTGGCACCACCTGTAAGTAAAAGTGAGCGAAACGCAATCATGCATGCTAAATTTGAGGAGATTCCGATGAGCAGTTCTCAAGTTAATAGCTGAAAACAAATTTTGATTTTAACACCTGATGGCGCCATGCAAGTGGGCGAAATGCAATCTCGAGCGACATCTTAGGTCATGGTATTACCCGGAGACAAATTTGGGAGTTTGCCACCAGGTGGCACCACCTGTAAGTGCAAGTGAGTGAAAGGCAATCCCATGCAACATCTCCCGGCATGGTACATGTAAATGCATGCTAAATTTGAGAAGAATCCGATGAGCATGCAGTTCTCAAGTTATTGGCCAAAAACAAATCTCAGATTTTGTCATCAGGTGGCGTCACTTTCTGAGCAGAAGCGGATAACGCACTCCCAAGCAACATCTCATGGCAAGGTACAATGTGTATGCATGCCTAATTTGGGAAGAATTTGATGAGCAGTTCTCAAGTTATTGCCTGGAAACCAAATTTCGAGCAACATTTCAAAGCGTTTCAAAGTTATTGCTTGCAGCAGAAAAGAGCGGAAAGAACCCTAATGGTGCCACCTACAGGCAGATCTTTCTGAAACGCAATACCAATCAACATCTTGTCACAAGGAATGCATATGCAACTACATGTAGATACAGTCGATCGAATACGATTGGAGGCATGCCTTTTGCATCTTTAGTAAAGGAAACATTCATAATTTGTGAAGAAAGTAAAAACGTAAAACTTAGGAAAAACATCATTAACATGGCCCCATAAGATAACTTGAGGGTATCCACATACCAAATTTAAAAGAATCCATTAAGGTCCAACAGTTACTGTCCGGAAATGCAATTTTACCTTGGCCCTCAGGTAGCACCATGTGTAGGCAGATAGGCATAAAAAATAATCCCAACCGAGATCTTGAAGCAAGAACCCTTGACATTGGAAACAGAAAATGTTAACTTGGCCTACAGGTGGCGCCACCTATGAGCAGATCGACAAGAAAAACAATACCAAGTGAAACCTTCAGGTAAGGTACATGTATACCAAGTTCATTATTAAGTATTAAAAAGTTATTGTCTGGAAACAATTTTAAATTTACCCCCAGGTGGCACCACCTATAAGTGGGTCGGCATGAAAAACAATGCCAAACGAGAAATTGAGGCGAGGTACCTACACACCAAATTTGGAATGAATCGGTTCAGGTTTTTAAAAGTTATTGTCCTATCAACATGAAAAACATTCTCAAGTCAGATCTTGAGACAAGGTACCACCACACCAAATTTGGAAAGAATGCTTAAGGTTTTCAAAAGTTATTGTCTGGAGATGCAATTTAATTTGGCCCAAGGTGGCGCCACCCAGAAGCGGATTGGCAAGAAAAACAATTCCAAGCAAAAATATATACATGTAGACAAGGGACCCATTTACCAAATACAAAAACATGGGTCTGTGCCTGATAAATTGAAACCTTTTGGGGTTGCAATTATCCCAATATTATCCCAGCACACAAATTTCAGCTTCTGCCAAGATATATTGGAGATATATACATGTATGCTCAAACACAATATATGAGGGTCGGGCGAGGGCTAGTTTGGGAGATAGAGGGTGCGGCTCGGCGCCCTGGGGATGGGGACATGCTCTTCTTGAGGGTAGTGGTAGGTGTGCTGACATGAAAGCCATAGAAAGCTCCCTGTACGTGAAACAACCACACTGACAACTGCATGCCATCATCTATCACAGTCCGAAAAACCACAAGGTGGAATTCAATTCAATTCAGGAAATTGATCATATGCACAGTGTGCACCCAAACTTTAGGAACTCAGTTGTAATATAATATAGTAAGTTACACTGTGGACACAAATGGTTCCTGCAGAAGCTTTAGGGTAAATCATATGATGTGATATACAATTATTTGATAACAAAATTGAAGAAAATGTTGTCCTTTATTTAAGACAACATGAAATTTAAACACAGGAAGGAAGCAATCAGAGATTGCTCAAATGTATGCCCCCCCTTCCACTTTGATCCAACACTGCCCCGCCATTGTTCTGCATTTCTTTATTGGTTGGTGGAGGCCTAATTTGGATAATTATAAAAATTCTGTTTCAATCACTTTTTTGCCATGCCTCACATACATGTAATACATATTCCAAGTATCAAGCAACAAGTGATAATACGATGCTTCGATGCAAGATGGTCGCCAGGCCTTTCACCAACTCCGAAAATTTGACCTGGTTATGAGACCTACATTCCTTGGGAGTATATTGTGGTGAAATTATGAAGCGATCAGTGAACTTTGAATTTTGCACCCAATTCACTGTTTTTGGGGCAATTTCATACTTCAGGACCTATGTTGTCTGCTTTGGAATGTAACATATAATATAGCCATTTTCCCGGTTCAAATCGGTTATGGACTGAGATCCAGCTTGGACAAATAAATATATCCCATTCACTTAGGTTTAAACAAAGGGCCATAACTTTTGAAAATATAACCCGAAAACAGAGTAACTTCACGCTGCACACCTATGGGTCACTGACCACATATCATGCAAATTTCATACTTGTTCATACAATATTAACCGAGATCCAGACTTACAAATCACAATTCACAAAGATTTGAAGAAAAAGGGCCATAACTCTTGAAAATATAGGCGAAATGTGGAGAAACTTCACGCCGCACAACTACAGGGCACTGACCATATACTGCAAATTTCATAATTGTCCATACAATATTAACCGAGATCCAGCCCGGACAAGTTCCAATTCACAAAGATTTGAAGAAAAAAGGGCAATAACTCTTTAAAATATATGCGAAACGTGGAGAAACTTCACCCTGCACAACTATAGGGCACTGACCACACATCCTGCAAATTTCATAATTGTCCATACAATATTAACCGAGATCCAGCCCGGACAAGCCTCGATTCATGAAGAATTCAGGAACAAAGGGCCATAACTTTTGAAAATATGAGCGAAACGTGGAAAAACTTTACGCTGCACAACTGTGGGTCACTAACCACATATCGTGCAAATTTCATACTTGTCCATACAACATTAACCAAGATACAGCCCGGACAAGACCCATTCACAGAGATTTCAGAAAAAGGGCCATAACTCTTGAAAATTATAACGGAACTCGGAAAAAACTCTACGCTGCACAACTACGAGCCACTGGCCACAGTCCATGCAAGTTTCAATCCTGTCCATGAAATATTAACCGAGATATTGCCCGGACAAGATATTCGGACGGACGGACAAAGCGATCGCTATATGCCCCCCCTCTAGTTAGAGGGGGGGGGGGCATAAAAAACAGGGGTTCGGTACTGCGGGGATTTCCCCACCAGTTATTTCATATTATACTTCTGAAATATAATAAGGTTCATGCAAAAGCTTTAGGGTAAATCATATGATGTGGAATAGAATGATTTCATAGCAAAGTTGAAGGATATTGCAGACAACACACAAATTTCAGCTTCTGCCAAGATATATTGGATACATGTATGCTCAAACACAATATATGAGGGTCGGGCGAGGGCTAGTTTGGGAGATAGAGGGTGCGGCTCGGCGCCCTGGGGATGGGGACATGCTCTTCTTGAGGGTAGTGGTAGGTGTGCTGACATGAAAGCCACAGAAAGCTCCCTGTACATGAAACAACCACACTGACAACTGCATGCCATCATCTATCACAGTCCGAAAAACCACAAGGTGGAATTCAATTCAATTCAGGAAATTGATCATATGCACAGTGTGCACCCAAACTTTAGGAACTCAGTTGTAATTAATATAGTGAGTTACACTGTGGACACAAATGGTTCCTGCAGAAGCTTTAGGGTAAATCATATGATGTGATATACAATTATTTGATAACAAAATTGAAGAAAATGTTGTCCTTCATTTAAGACGACACGGAATTTAAAAAAAACAGGGGTCCGGTACTGCGGGGATTTCCCCGCCAGTTATTTCATATTATACTTCTGAAATATAATAAGGTTCATGCAAAAGCTTTAGGGTAAATCATATGATGTGGAATAGAATGATTTCATAGCAAAGTTGAAGGAAATGTCCTTCATTTAAGACTACACAAAATTCAAAACTAACACAGGTTCGGTACTGCGGGATTCCCCTGCCAGTTATTTCATATTATACTTCTGAAAAAAAAATATGGTTCCTGCAAAAGCTTTAGTGTAAATCATGTGATGTGGAATAGAAGGACTGGACAGTAAATTTAAGAAAATGGTGTCCTTCATTTAAAGCGACATGAAATTCAAAACAGCGAGAAGCGGAAGAAAGAAGAACAAATGACAAACGCATTTAGGCATTTAGGGATGCCTAATTATTAGACAAAGCATTTGTAAATTATCGCTTGTGAAGAATTTGAATGGAAACCACGGACATGAACAGAAAATTGGAACAAGACCCAGTGGCGCCACCTACAGGCGGATCTTGCTGAAACGTAATACCAACAGACGTCTTGTCGCAAAGAATGCAGATGCCAAATTTCGAAGGAATCCGACAAAGCATTTAGGAGTTATCGCTTACGAAGTATTTGCACGGACATGCACGGACATGCACGGACACATAGAAGCAAGACCCAGTGGCGCCACCTACAGGCGGATCTTGCTGAAACGTAATACCAAGAGACGTCTTGTCGCAAAGAATGCAGATGCCAAATTTCGGAGGAATCCGACAAGCATTTAGAAGTTATTGCTTACGAAGTATTTGCACGGACATGTCTGTGCATGCACGGACACATAGAAGCAAGACCCCAGTGGCGCCACCTACAGGCGGATCTTGCTGAAACGTAATACCAAGAGACGTCTTGTCGCAAAGAATGCAGATGCCAAATTTCGGAGGAATCCGACAAAGCATTTAGAAGTTATTG
>JAVTVY010045585.1:0-20254 GCA_036873755.1 Hanleya hanleyi
CGTCAATCTGCGCATGCGCAGTTGGTTGTAGTAAGTAAAGTGGCCATTTTGGGGCAGTACATGAAGGTATTTGGGGTCGAGATGGGCTATTCACGGTTCGAATGCGTCCTGGAAGGTGTCATTTTGTAGTTCTCGGGGTGTAGACCCTGATTTGAGGGATGTTCCCGTCATGTGTGACGTCATCGATGACGTCATCAGTAGGAGTAATAGCCAAAGTGTGCATTTTGGGGCAGTACAGGAAGGTATTTGGTGTAGAGATGGACCATCCCTTATCCGATTGTGTCGTGGGAGGTGTCATTTTGTAGCTCTCGGGGTGTAGACCCCGATTTGGGGGCTGTTCACAGCATCTGTGACGTCATTGGTGACGTCATCAGTACGAGTAGTAGCGAAAGTGTGCATTTTGGAGCAGTGCAGGAAGGTATTTGGGGTAGGGATGCTCTATTCTCAGTCCGAATGCGTCGTGGGAGGTGTCATCTTGTAGTTTTCGGCGTGCAGACCCCGATTTGAGGACTGTCCACAGCATCTGTGACGTCATTGGTGACGTCATCAATAGGAGTAGTAGCGAAAGTGAGCCTTTTGGGGTAGTGAAGGATGTTATTTGGTGTAGAGATGGACCATCTGCGGTGCGAATGCGTCATGGGAGGTGTCATGTTGTAGCTCTTGGCGTGTAGACCCCAATTTGAGAGATATTTACAGCATCTGTGACGTCATTGGTGACGTCATCAGTAGGAGTATTAGCGAAAGTGGGCGTTTTTTAGCAGTGAAGGTTGTTACTTGGGGTAGACATGGACCATCCGCGGTGCGAATGCGTCGTGTGAGGTGTCACCTTGTAGCAACGCCTACCAACGCCATTCTGAATGCTTCAACGCCCTGGTGAAATAGCTCAGAAGCTCTGATATTCCATGGAATTGTCACTAATTCTTCGAAATGCAGTGATGCCCGTCAACGCCCGTCGTTACACCTTAACACTCTAACATAACGCCATGATATAGACCGGAGAGAGAACAACAACAGCAACAGCAACAAGGATGACACATGAGAGAACAACAACAACAAGAAGTTTTTTTCATATAGTTTATTCTCCCCAATGTTACATCATACCCACGCTGGGGGAGCCGCGTTGGGTATATTTACAATTCAAGAAGATTCTTTTCCAATCAGAGGCTACCATTTGCAAGTTTCATATTCGTTCCTGTCCGTTAGATGTATTCTCGGCTACTCTTGTCCAATCAGAAGTCGCCATTTCAGAAAGTTCCATCTTCGGCCATGTTCGCTCTGAACCGGTTGTTCTAATCGTCATCGGGCAGGCCAGGATACCGTTGAGGCCACATATACTCAGATAGTTGTTTGTGCATTCTGAGTATCTATCAGTGCATGGGTGAATACTTTCATCCGATGGGGATGGTGGTCAGTTTAACCACGAAAAACGTAACATTGGTCACCCTCTCCACTTGCCATTTTGTGTTGGGGCGTTGTTGTTGGGCCCATTCCAAACTATCCACGCTGTCCAGTTCCTTCAGCATCGTCTCCAGTGACGCACGATGGATAATGGTGAAAGGCTGGTCCAGAAAATGTTCGTTGTTGTCAGGCGTATGACTGAAAACAGTAATGCTAGGAAGCGGCTGGATATCTAGGCTCTTCTGAGCTGTGGGTATAGGCGGGCTCTCCGTGATCGCATCACTAGTGGCATTCTTCTCTCCGGGTTCATCTTCAGTGGATCTGTCCCTCCTGGGTGCCTCTTTAGTGGAAAGTTGGCCCTCATGCCATGGTGACGGACCATGAATCAAACGCTCATGCCGTTTTAACTGACTGGGTCGTCTGAAGGGTTGACCACATTCTTCGCATGGACGCTTGGGTGGCCCATGAATTGAACGTTCATGGCGCTGTAAATGATCTGGGCGCTGAAACGACAGTGTAGACCTACATATCGTACAGCTATACCGGGCGGTTCCATCGTGCTTGGTAGCCTCATGGCGGCGCAAGTCGTGCCGACGAGTGAACGATTTCGAGCACGTAGTACAAGTGAACATCTTGGTGGCTGACAGAGTGTCTGATGAAACGGTCAGGCCGTTTCCTTTTTATAGCAAGCTAGCTGTTGATCTATTTTTAGCACCATCAGTTCAACGTCAGCGACAAGAACCCGGATGTAGGCGCGGACGTCATTGACAAGAGCTCGGATGTACAAGAATCCGGATGTACCCGGATGTGAATGTGTTTGTGTGTGTGTGCGTGCATGTGTGTGTGTACGTGTATGTTGGTGTGTATGTTCGTGTGTGTCTGTGTTGGTGTGTGCGTACGTGTGTGTGTGTGTGTGTACGCGTGTGTGTGTGTGTATACGTCTGTATGCGTGTGTTTATGCGTGTGTGTGTGTGTGTGTGTATGCGTCTGATGCGTGTGTGTGTGTGTGTGTGTGTATGCGTTTATATGCAAGAGCTCCGAGCTCGCGGAGCTCTTGGAGCTCCGGAGCTCATGGAACTCAGAGCTCCGGAGCTCCGACGCCACCACCGGGCGTTGCTACAAGAGAACTCGGAGCTCCGGAGCTCCGGAGGTCACTTCCGCTTCCGTTCACGTGACCGGAACTGACCTTTGACCCCGGCGCGCGCGGTGTAAAGGTTTCCACCGCGGTGGTATTAAGTGCGGGTCGGCGAAGAGCTGGCGTAGGTTCGAATCCTACTCCTGACAGAATTTTTTTTTGTACCTTATACATACCACTACTATTCTATTTGTACATACCACCTGTATTCTATTTGTACATAGTGTATACTCCTTCACTGCTAAAAAATGCCCACTTTCGCTACTACTCGTACTGATGACGTCACCAATGACGCCACAGCATTTTTTTTCAATGAGGTCCGCGCCTACATCCGGGTTCTTGTCGCTGACGTCCAGGTTGAACTGATGGTGCTAAAAATAGCTCAACAGTTAGCTTGCTATAAAAAGGAAACGGCCTGACCGTTTCATCAGACACTCTGTCAACCGCCAAGATGTTCACTTGTACTACGTGCTCGAAATCGTTCACTCGCCGGCACGACTTGCGCCGCCATGAGGCTACCAAGCACGATGGAACCGCCCGGTATAGCTGTAAGATATGTAGGCCTACACTGTCGTTTCAGCGCCCAGATCATTTACAGCGCCATGAACGTTCAATTCATGGGCCACCCAAGCGTCCATGCGAAGAATGTGATCAACTCTTCAGACGACCCAGTCAGTTAAAACGGCATGAGCGTTTGATTCATGGTCCGTCACCATGGCATGAGGGCCAACTTTCCACTAAAGAGGCACCCAGGAGGGACAGATCCACTGAAGATGAACCCGGGGAGAAGAATGCCACTAGTGATGCGACCACGGAGAGCCCGCCTATACCCACAGCTCAGAAGAGCCTAGATATCCAGCCGCTTCCTAGCATTACTGTTTTCAGTCATACGCCTGACAACAACGAACGTTTTCTGGAAGATGCGGTGGATGTTCCCAGCGATCTCTTACCCGAAGATCATCCAGTGAGTGAGATATATCGACGCCATTGGTCCATGATCCGACACTGCTTCCACCGTCATCGCCCTATATTGGACTTGTACAATTTCCGACTGACCGACCTCGTCCGTCTACGCAGCTACGTGGAAGCCATCTTCAATGACCAACCTACGTCCTTCACATTAAATGTAGCATTTGGGTACATCTTATGCCATAAGATGGCGCGTGAATTGTGCTATTTCTATTCCAGTGCCATCAACCCAGTGTACGACCATCCTTTCACAATCACCAATCGAGCGTCGCTAGAGACGATGCTGGCCCAACTGGACACTGTGGATCCCTTGGAATGGGCCTATGAACAGCGTCCCAACACCAAATGGATAGTGGAGAGGGTCACCAATGTTACGTTCTTCGTGATTAAACTGACCCACCACCCCCATCGGCTGAAAGTATTCACCCATGCACTGAAAGATACTCAGAATGCGCAAACAACTATCTGAGGATATGTTTCCTCAACGGTATCCTGGCCTGCCCGATGACGATTAGAAACAGCCTACATCCGGTAGGTAGTTGAACTGAGTGTGCTAAAAATAGACCAACAGCTAGCGTGCTATAAAAGGGAAGCGGCCTTGCCGTTTCATCAGACACTCTGTCCACCACCAAGATGTTCACTTGCGCAACTTGCCAGAAGTCATTTACTCGCCCAGAAAAATTACGACGCCACGAGGCCTCCATCCACAACGGTGCACGACATACTTGTATAACCTGTGCACGGTCATTTAATCGGGAGGATCATTTACTGCGCCACGAACGCTCAGTCCACGAGGGCGCGAGGGAACAATGTAAGGATTGTGGTCAACTCTTGAAACGACGCAGTCAGTTAAGACGGCATCAGCGTTTGATTCATGTCCCGTCTCTACGATTTGGGCGACAACTTCCTACTGAAGAGGAGCCGCAAAAGGTCAGACCCAGTGAAGATAAGCCCGGGGAGACGATCGCCACGGGTGATGCGATGACGGAGAGCCCGCCTGTACCCACAGTTCAGAAGAGCCTGGATTTCCAGCCGGACTCCACCGTTACGGTTTCGAGTCATACGCCTGACAACATCGAACCTTTTCTGGAAGATGCGGTGGATGTTCCCAGCGATCTCTTACCCGAAGATCATCCAGTGCGTGAGATGTATCGACGCCATTGGTACATGATCCGACACTGTTTTCATCGGCATCGCCCGATATTGGACTTATATAATTTCCGGTTGGAAGAAAACATCCGTCTACGTAGCTACGTGGAAGCCATCTTCAACGACCAAGATACAGCCTTCAAGTTAAATCTCACTTTTGGATACATTCTTCGCCATAAAGAGACAGACCAGCTCCGTTACTTTTATCCCAGCAATAATACCCGGGTGTTTGACCAGCCTTTCACCATTATCCATCGTGCGTCACTGGAGACGATGCTGAAGGAACTGGACAGCGTGGATAGTTTGGAATGGGTACGACAACAACGACAAAACACAAAATGGCAAGTGGAGAGGGTGACCAATGTTACGTTCTTCGTGGTTAAACTGACCACCATCCCCATCGGATGAAAGTATTCACCCAGGCACTGATAGATACTCAGAATGCACAAACAACTATCTGAGGATATGTGGCCTCAACGGTATCCTGGCCTGCCCGACGATGATTAGAATAAACGGTTCAGAGCGAACATGGCCGAAGATGGAACTTTCTGAAATGGAGACTTCTGATTGGACAAGAATACATCTAACGGACAGGAACGAATATGAAACATGCAAATGGTGGCCTCTGATTGGACAAGAATCTTCTTGAATTGTAAATATACCCAACGCGGCTCCCCCAGCGTGGGTATGATGTAACATTGGGGAGAATAAACTATATGAAAAAAACTTCTTGTTGTTGTTGTTCTCTCATGTGTCATCCTTGTTGTTGTTGCTGTTGTTGTTCTCTCTCCGGACTATATCACGGCGTTATGTTAGAGTGTTAAGGTGTAACGACGGGCGTTGACGGGCATCACTGCATTTCGAAGAATTAGTGACAATTCCATGGAATATCAGAGCTTCTGAGCTATTTCACCAGGGCGTTGAAGCATTAAGAATGGTGTTGGTGGTCGTTGCTACACGATGACACCTCACACGATCCATTTGGACCGCGGATGGTCCATCTCTACACCAAATAACATCCTTCACTACCCCCAAAAGGCTCACTTTCGCTAATACTCCTACTGATGACGTCACCAATGACGTCACAGATGCTGTAAATATCTCTCAAATTTGGGTCTACACGCCAAGAGCTACAACACGACACCTCCCATGACGCATTCGCACCGCAGATGGTCCAACTCTACACCAAATAACATCCTTCACTACCCCAAAAGGCTCACTTTCGCTACTACTCCTATTGATGACGTCACAGATGCTGTGGACAGTCCTCAAATCGGGGTCTGCACCCCGAGAACTACGAGATGACACCTCCCACGACGCATTCGGACTGAGAATAGAGCATCTCTACCCAAAATACTTTCCTGCACTGCCCCAAAATGCTCACTTTCGCTACTACTCGTACTGATGACGTCACCAATGATGCCACAGATGCTGTGGACAGCCCCCAAATCGGGGTCTACACCCCGAGAGCTACAAAATGACACCTCACACGACACAATCGGATAAGGGATGGTCCATCTCTACACCAAATACCTTCCTGTACTGCCTCAAAATGCACACTTTGGCTATTACTCCTACTGATGACGTCATCGATTACGTCACAGATGACGGGAACATCCCTTAAATCGGAATGTACACCCCGAGAACTACAAAATGACACCTTCCAGGACGCATTCGGACCGTGAATAGTCCATCTCTATCCCAAATACCTTCATTCACTGCCCCAAAATGACCACCTTACTTACTACAACCAACTGCGCATGCGCAGATTGACGCGGTTTGCACTTAAAAGCACATCATTCTGACTCTAACCCACACAAGCTTCACTTTGACACCTTCCACGACCCATTCGGACCGTGAATAGTCCATCTCTACCCCAAACACACACCCACATACCCCGAAAATGCCTGTTTTCTCTACTACGGCCAGGCTGCGCATGCGCAGATTGACGCGACTTGCACTTAAAAACACGCCATCCTGACTCTAACCCACACAAGCTTCACTTTGACACCTTCCACGACCCATTCGAACCGTGAATAGTCCATCTCTAGCCCAAACACACACCCACATACCCCACAAAATGCCTGGTTTCTATATTACGGGCTAGGCTGCGCATGCGCAGACTATTGAACACGGACGAACCATTAGCCCAGTGGGATGCTCCTTCACGAGAGCTTCAAAATAAGACCTCACTCGACCCCATTGGACCACCAGGGACTGACCTAGATTCGAACATGTCCACCCCGTATGGCCCTATACACCCATAGCCATGCAGTATAGGCCTATGGGCCTACCCAGGCCTTGGTGACTTTTTTCAAAAATTTCACCGATTCGCTCCGCAACACTTCCTATCGTATTCTAAATGACGAGACGTGAAAAACGAGACCCCACAACCCTACCGCAAATGTATAGAAGTAGATTTCCCAGGGGGACAAACATTGAACCTATACTCCAGTATGGGAATATATATTTATATATATATGTCTATATGGGGCTATATCGTACTTTTTCAAAAATTTCACCGATTCGCACGGGGACACTTCCTATCATGTTCTAAATGACGAGACGAGTAAAACGAGACCCCACAACCCTACCGCAAATGTATAGAAGTACGTTTCCCAGGGGGACAAACATTGATCCTATACCCCAGTATGGGACTATATGGGGCTCGGTGACTTTTTTCAAAAATTTCACCGATTCGCACGGGACACTTCCTATCATGTTCTAAATGACGAGACGAGTAAAACGAGACCCCACAACCCTACCGCAAATGTATAGAAGTACGTTTCCCAGGATGGTCCTATACCTTCCATACCCCATATAGGCATTTTCCCGTAATTTAGGATAAAGTCCGTATTCCGTATTTTTTCAGGAAAATTTTTACATACACCCACCCTGGAACTAGGGGGAGATAACTCTATTGATAGACAAGCCCCGTTAAGTCCGGCGACCTATATACCCCCGATACCCCATATAGGCATTTTCACGTAATTTAGGATAAAGTCCGTGTTCCGTATTTTTTTTTTTTCAGGAAAAATTTTACATGCACCCACCCAGCCATCAAATACCCCTTCACCTAGGCTTCACTTTGATACCTCATACAACTCCATCGGCCCATTATTGGCTCCCCTAGATACCAAAACGTCTATTTGCATACCCTTGGGCCACCGCGCATGCGCAGAATGCCGATAGTTCAACTCCACACCCAGTCCATCAGATGCCCCTTCACGAATGCTTCACTTTGATACCTCATATGACCCCATCGGACCATTAGGGGCTTCCCTAGCTCCAAAACGTCTATTTGGATACCCTTGGGCCACCGCGCATGCGCAGAATGCCGATAGTTCAACCCCACACCCAGTCCATCAGATGCCCCTTCACGAATGCTTCACTTTGATACCTCATATGACCCCATCGGACCATTAGGGGCTTCCCTAGCTCCAAAACGTCTATTTGCATACCCTTGGGCCACCGCGCATGCGCAGAATGCCGATAGTTCAACCCCACACCCTGCCCATTAGATGCCCCTTCACATAAGCTTCACTTTGATACCTCACTCGACCCCATCGGACCATTAGGGGCTTCCCTAGCTCCAAAACGTCTATTTGCATACCCTTGGGCCACCGCGCATGCGCAGAATGCCGATAGTTCAACCCCACACCCAGCCCATTAGATGCCCCTTCACATAAGCTTCACTTTGATACCTTACTCGACCCAATCGGACCATTTTATCTAGGGACTATTTTTTCTCCGCGGAAGCTTTTTTCCGCGACCGCATCACCGCCAAAACCGCATCACCGCGGATGAATACATGCCCAGGGGCCCTTTGCCGGAACTATAGTGACCCAGAGTTACCTCCCCTAGATTGGAACTCTTCTGTGCTGGAGGTGGGCAAGGTCAGTCACGTGACAAAATACTCGCTTCTGATTGGACGAGAGCCGCCCCCAGTTTCCCCCTCATTTGCATAAATAAGACCCAATCGGTCTTTTATATACTACTTCCGTTGACCCCCTTTAGACGAATTGTTTTTAATATTTTTCCCCGTCTCGGTTGCGACGAATAATTGAAGGCCAGTGGTGGGTGACTGGAGTATGATATGGGTTTGGTTTCGCTTTGAGTTTTATTTTAACTCGAGGCCTAATAAGGTGTTGTAAAGAGGGACTATTTGGGTGCTTCTGCGCCGCTTTCTGAAAGCAGAGAAAAAAGTCAAATGTATGACGTCATTCTTACAAGCAAGCGCGGAACTCAACATCTAGGTGGGCAAACCCCGCCAAGAAGTTTGTCAGGTTGTAGCACTTGAATTAGAGTACTTCTTGCCGAAATATGGAAGTATTGACTTAATTGGGGAATCGACGTGATGCAATTACGTTAACATTGCCACCAATGTAAATCTTTTGGTGGTCTAAGCCCCGGAGGGCATTCGTGACCTCATGGCCTCATTCGGAACGGTCTCGTACTATAATTTAGGACATAGTACCTTGACTAGGGATCCATACTGGCATCCATGTTGAACGCTCAGTATCACGTCGAAACTCCGAACAGAGCATATCAGCTGTATGACTTCCGTTACCAGTGGAGATCATCTTGAAGTGAAAAACCAAGAGAAACACCTCAAATTAGAAGAGATCCTTTGGGGGTAGAATCAAGGGAATATCCATTTTATTTGGATATATATTTTATCCCCGGAAAAATACAACGAGGACTACGTGAGCGGAAACACACCCTATTCCATGTGGTGGGCCTCACATGCGGCGGATCACGGTACACACCGAAAAGGTGCAAAATCCCAACACCATTAACGTGCGAGGCATTATGACTGCGACGGAATAGACCGAACAATCGCGAATGCTCATGGCCTATCCGAATATGCCCAATGTGATGAATATTTCATCCCCTCTGTTTGCCTGGATCGTATCCGTCGTTGTTTTGACTTGAGAGACGCCTCCATGTGGTTTCCCTCCGGAACTTCAAGGAGTTTTTCCTCCAGCTTTTCTCCGTATGTACTCGGTCTTCGCCGTAATATACCGAGATCTCACGAATGTTGCGCATCGCTCCAAGAAGCCGTTCATTCATTGACTGTTATTTCAAACAGACGGTTCGAGTAATCGCTGTACAGTCTGGATCTGACTGCAGGGCGGGTAAAAAATAATAGGAACTATAATAGGAACTGTACTAGGAACTGTGAACACTCTCGTGTTCTGGCACATGTAGGCATCGTCGTGATATGACTGCAAAAATGTTGAAAACGACCCTAAATCCTACTGACTCACTCCCGATGTCACGTGATAATGTGCCAGAACCGCATAAAACAAGTGATCTGATTGGTGAATATACACCAATATATTTGCGGATTGGTTGAACTTAACCGAGGATGTAAGGAATCCGGATGTAAAGCTGTATATGGCTATCTGATAAACAACCGATTTTACATTAACAAGCAGCCAGAGGATGCCAAGTCCCCCGCCGAAATGGCAGTAATATTTGTTAGCATTGTTGGTCTCGAGGGGATATGAGGGAGGCAACTGCTATACTTCATAGGCGTTGGATGCGGAGGGTCTTAATTCTGCCTTCCCAAGTTTTAAAATCAACTTAGAACGGTTGACTGAACATTTTTTGCTTCTGTAAATTAGCTTCCATGCAATGAAGCATGGAAATTATGTAACCGAGAAGCGACCCCAAGTGACATCTCAAGGCATAGTATCTGAAAACCAAATTTGACAAGAAGCTGAATGCATCCTCGACCTATTGTCTGGAAACCAAATTTTAAATTTGCCACCAGATGTCGCCACCTGTAGGTGCAAGTGGGCGAAATGCAATCCCAAGGATCATATCATGACATGGTGTATCAGCATACAAACTTTGGGAAGAATCTGAAGAAGGGGTTATTGCCCGGAAACCAAATTTAGATCCCAAGTGACATCTTATGACACATGAATACCAAATTTGAGAAGAATCCGATGAGCAGTTGTCAAATTATTGCCAGAAACAAATTTCAGTTTTTTCCACCAGGTGCCACCACCAGTATGCAAAAGCAGATGAAATACAATCTCAAGGGACATATCATAGCATGGTACCTTCATACCAAATTGGAGAAAAACCTGATGAGCGAAATCGAATTTAGATTCGACACGAGGTGGTGCTACCTGTAAGCACATGTGGGCGAAACGCAATCCTAAGCGACATCATATATCATGATATATTCATACCAGATTTAAAAAGAATCTGACGAGCGGTTCTCACGTTATTACCCGGAAACAAATCTGGTATTTCACCACCAAGTGGCACCACCTGTAAGTAAAAGTGAGCGAAACGCAATCCCACGCAACATCTCCTGGCATGCATGCTAAATTTGAGGAGATTCCGATGAGCAGTTCTCAAGTTAATAGCTGAAAACAAATTTGATTTTTTAACACCTGATGACGCCACCTATAGGCGCAAGTGGGCGAAATGCAATCTCAAGCGACATCTTAGGTCATGGTATTACCCGGAGACAAATTTGGGATTTTGCCACCAGGTGGCGCCACCTGTAAGTGCAAGTGAGTGAAAGGCAATCCCATGCAACATTTCCTGGCATGGTACATGTAAATGCATGCTAAATTTGAGAAGAATTCGATGAGCGTGCAGTTCTCAAGTTATTGGCCAAAAACAAATCTCAGATTTTGTCATCAGGTGGCGTCACTTTCTGAGCAGAAGCGGATAACACACTCCCAAGCAACATCTCATGGCAAGGTACAATGTATATGCATGCCTAATTTGGGAAGAATTTGATGAGCAGTTCTCAAGTTATTGCCCGGAAACCAAATTTCGACCAACATTTCAAAGCGTTTCAAAGTTATTGCTTGCAGCACAAAAGAACCTTAATGGCGTCACCTACAGGCAGATCTTTCTGAAACGCAATAACAATCAACATCTTGTCACAAGGAATGCATATGCAGCTAGATACAGTTGATCGAATACGATTGGAGGCATGCCTTTTGCATCTTTAGTAAAGGAAACATTCATCATTTGTGAAGAAAGTAAAAACGTAAACTTAGGAAAAACATCATTAACATGGCCCCATAAGATAACTGGAGGGTATCCACATACCAAATTTAAAAGAATCCATTAAGGTCCAACAGTTACTGTCCGGAAATGCAATTTTACCTTGGCCCTCGGGTAGCGCCATGTGTAGGCAGATAGGCATAAAAAATAATCCCAACCGAGATCTTGAAGCAAGATCCCTTGACATTGGAAATAGAAAATGTTAACTTGGCCTACAGGTGGCGCCACCTATGAGCAGATCGACAAGAAAAACAATACCAAGTGAAACCTTCAGGTAAGGTACATGTATACCAAGTTCATTATTAAGTATTAAAAAGTTATTGTCTGGAAACAATTTTAAATTTACCCCCAGGTGGCACCACCTATAAATGGATCGGCATGAAAAACAATGCCAAACGAGAAATTGAGACGAGGTACCTACACACCAAATTTGGAATGAATCGGTTCAGGTTTTTAAAAGTTATTGTCTGGAAACACTTAACTTAGCTTTCAGGTAGTCCCCCTATCAACATGAAAAACATTCTCAAGCCAGATCTTGAGACAAGGTACCACCACACCAAATTTGGAAAGAATCTTTAGGTTTTTAAAAGTTATTGTCTGGGGATGCAATTTAATTTGGCCCAAGGTGGCGCCACCCAGAAGCGGATTGGCAAGAAAAACAATTCCAAGCAAAAATATATACATGTATACAAGGGATCCATTTACCATATACAAAAACATGGGTCTGTGCCTGATAAATTGAAACCTTTTGGGGTTGCAATTATCCCAATATTATCCCAATATTGCAGACAACACACAAATGTCAGCTTCTGCCAAGATATATTGGGGATATATATATGCACAAACACAATATATGAGGGTCGGGCGAGGCCATAGAAAGCTCCCTGTACATGAAACAACCACACTGACAACTGCATGCCATCATCTATCACAGTCCGAAAAACCAAAAACCGAAAAAAGGTGGAATTCAATTCAATTCAGGAAATTGATCATATGCACAGTGTGCACCCAAACTTTAGGAACTCAGTTGTAATTAATATAGTAAGTTACACTGTGGACACAAATGGTTCCTGCAGAAACTTTAGGGTAAATCATATGATGGGAGATACAATTATTTGATAACAAAATTGAAGAAAATGTTTTCCTTCATTTAAGACGACACGAAATTTAAAACAACAGGGGTTCCGTACTGCGGGGATTTCCCCGCCATTTATTTCATATTATACTTCTGAAATATGATAAGGTTTATGCAAAAGCTTTAGGGTAAATCATATGATGTGGAATAGAATGATTTCATAGCAAAGTTGATGGAAATATCCTTCATTTAAGGCGACACAAAATTCAAAACTAACACAGGTTCGGTACTGCGGGATTCCCCCGTCAGTTATTTCATATTATAAAACTGAAAAAAAATATGGTTCCTGCAAAAGCTTTAGTGTAAATCATATAATGTGGAATAGAAGGACTGGACAGCAAATTTAAGAAAATGGTGTCCTTCAATTAAAGCGGCATGAAATTCAAAAGAGCGAGAAGCAGAAGAAAGAAGAACAAATGACAAACGCATTTAGGCATTTAGGGATGCCTAATTATTAGACAAAGCATTTGGAAATTATCGCTTGTGAAGAATTTGAATGGAAACCACGGGCATGAACAGAAGATTGGAACAAGACCCAGTGGCGCCACCTTCAGGTGGATCTTGCTGAAACGCAACACCAATCCATGTCTGGCCACAAGGAGTGTATATGCTAAATTTCGAAGGAATCCGACAAATCTTTTGGAAGTTATCGCCTGTGAAGTATTTGAACAGACACAGACACAAAGACAGCAAGACCCATTTTAACTGGAACGGGCATGAAGAAGCGAAACTCAGTGGCGCCACCTTCAGGCAAATGTTACTGAAATCCAGTACGCAACCGCGTCTTCTCATAAAGAATGCGTGTGCCAAATTTCGAAAGAATCCAAGAAAGCGTTTGAAAGTTATCGCTTGTAACTGACATCCACGGACACATAGAAGCAAGAACCATTTTGACCCAGTGGCGCCACCTTCAGGCAGATGTTGCTGAAATGCGATACCGAATGGCGTCTTGTCGCAAGGAATGCGTATGCCGAATTTCGGAAGAATCCAACAAAGCGTTAGGAAGTAATCATTCGAACAGACATGCACGGACATGCACGGACACGCACGGACACATAGAAGCAAGAACCATTTTAACCCAGTGGCGCCACCTTCAGGCAGATGTTGCTGAAACGCGATACCGACTGGCGTTCTGTCGCAAGGAATGCATATGCCGAATTTCGGAAGAATCCAACAAAGCGTTAGGAAGTAATCATTCGAACAGACATGCACGGACATGCACGGACACATAGAATCAAGAACCATTTTAAAGTCCCCAGCCGCGTTGCGGCGGGGGACCAAAAAAAAATCAAAACTTTCCCGTATTCAACCTCCCATCACCGTCTTTGTCTAAATTAGACAACAATTTTTCTGCTCTTCTTCAATAGTGTTCTTCTGTCGAACGAAATTTCCTTTATGAGAAACGAAAAACAAGAACAAAAGGCAAATGGATAACGTGCGATTGTTAGGCCCGCCGTTTATCTCGGTTCGAATTTGAGGGAATGTCAGCACAAATATAAAACTCACGAGATCTAGGATTCTCAGTCTAGCTGCAACAATCACTTCCAACCTATCTACTATTTTAGGCATTTCCCCTACATTTTCTTGTAAATTATAACAAGCAAATATGACTGGTACTCAAATTTTTGCACCAAAAGAATGGGAATCTAGCTTAAATTGTCTGGTGCTCACAAACATTTACCGTTTATCTATATTATGTCCTCAATGATCGTTAACGCCGTAATTGTCCTTGCTATGTTAAGGGTCGTCGACTCTTAATATCTCAATGCTAGAATACCGACGTGGTGTATTGACAGCGCAAGGACAGTTGTGATGTGATGGGTCATCATGTCGACTCGTAACATCGCATGTTAAGGCCCGTTGCGATATTAAGGACTTCTTCAAGGCAGTGGTTGAGTTCACACAGCATCCGTTTTAACCATGCTGACCTTTCCTTGCCTTCAACGTTACTCACAATGAACTTTCTGGTGTGGTTTAAAATGTTAGGTACTATTTCCTTCCCCCTCTGCAACATCTCCAGACAAAATACGTCTCTCTAATTTGTGTTTTGTACCACTTGTATTAGTGCCACTTGTTTTGCCAATCGTCAATGTTTTTACTATACATAGCCTAGCAGGAGAGCTAATATGGATATCGGTATAAGTTAACCCACCAGGCCTTAGAGGTGTATCTCATTGAGGTCATTTTGAGCATATTTGCATAACACCCCCCCCTCATCGGTAAATCCAAAATGGCGGTCATATAGGATTCCAGAAAAGTGGTGTTTTCGCCATTTTTCTTCGAAATTCCCGCTTTTCTGCAAGGAAAACTGAGCAAAACCTATTTTATTTCACAACTAATTATTATTTTATTGTGCAGTTTTTGCGAAGAAAATACATAAAAAAATCGAAAAATCTAACAGGAAAATCGAGCGAAAATGTCTTTTTTACATTTTCTTGTAGTGCTTGACTCAAGGGTATAGTGTGACAAGGTTCAGCCCCCTAGCTGAATAAGGAATAAGAAAAATATTTAGTTGGGGGGGGGGGGCGGGGGGGGAAGGCCTGGACAGATCCCAAAAGGTCCAGGTCTAATGCAATGGCTTGTGCTTCAGTCCACTGGGGCTTTTGCCCGTGGGCTTTTGTCCGCGGGGCTTCTGTCCGTTGGGACTTTGTCCCCTGGGGCTTTTGTCCTGTATTCTAAGAAACCAATTAAACTAGTTATACAATGCTTTAAAGTTTGAGATCCGGCGTTTGGGTATTAATTCCACGGAATTAACTCCAAGCACACTGTATTAGAACAGAATAGAATATTTCTTTTTCATCATACATCACAATGATTATTTTTATTTTATTATACAATACTGAAATAACATGTTCATATAGCATCACATGAATAACGGACAAGTATCAGGTCAGGACACAAGCGATGACAGCTGATATTGTAACTGATACAATTATCTCTGAAATATTAGATGTACACATGATCCAAGGCGGTATACCAGGCACACAAAAGAAGAGTTATACGAACGTTTGTTCTGCACTAGCGTTGTGAACTGCCATTTGTGTAAGAATAGTCCGAGGTCGAATTAGAATCACTGGAACAATGGAAACTTCCTCAAAAGCGCTGGTACTCGGAGTTCTCATGGCGATATTGCGATATGTAAGATATTTTTCAATATTTACCAATATATGTTTTAATAGCCTGCATGATTGCCACAGGCGCCTTTCGCTTTGTTCCCTGCATTTCAAACCGTATCAATATGATGCAGGATTTGCTGTGGTACGCTAATATTCTAGCGATAGCTCACAGCTTATTATCCACTTTTTGTAGGGTATCCTCTTTACGATATCATTAAACTCATTTTAACGTTATGTGTGTTGGGGGTACGGGTGGGGAATAATATGAGTAGTGATAAAGCGTAAATTTCTTATTATCGTGACTGAGGCGGGGCGGGGGGAATGTGGGTTAAATGTGGTTTGTATGACCTTTAATCTTGAGTTGACCTTTCACCTCTCACCTTGAAGGTCACATTCTTGGCGGGTGGATGCAAAACCAAGATTTTCCGGAAAAATGCGGAAAATGAACTTGCGGGGGAAAAAATCTCGAATGAGTTTGAAGGGGACGTGTAAATGTCTCATCTTGAAGTCCTCTCCGAGTACGCTCGGGAATAGTTTTGACCGAAAGTGACCTCATAGTGCCCATGAGCAGACGAGGAGTATAGACGAGGCTGTTTGGACTGGAAATGATGCTGTAATACGCATGCGCAGTCGAGGAGTACTAGCGAAAGTGGACGATTCAGGGGTCATTCATGGTCTCTAATGGGTCGTGAAGGGTCTCGTCATGAAACCCTCAGCATGCAGATTATGATTTGTGTAGACTGGAAGTGACGTATGGTGCGCAGGTGCAGTCGAGGAAGAGGGCAGTTTCGGGGTGTGCAAGTGCGTGTTTGAGCTATTGAGTGACTATCCTTACTCTAAATGGGCCGTGCTGGGTCTCATATTGAAACCCTCGTGGTGTCGACTACGATGTCTACACTACGAGAGCTTCAAGACGATACCTTACACGGCCCAGTTGGACAAAGGATGGCTATAGATCGTTCAAACAATCCCTCAGAACCTGAAACCTCCCATTTCACTACCATACCTTTTACAGCGCATGGTCACAGCCTGAAGCCTACGGAAACAGCACCCAAATTCTAGTCTACACCACGGGAACTTCAAGATGACACCCTACACTGCCGATCTAGGACAAGAATGAGCCCCAGCTCGCCCAAACACGCCCGTGTGCACCCTCAAAATGCCAGTTTCACTACTACATCCCGACTGCACACATGACGTTATTTACGATTGAAGCCACGCCAGTCGTAGTCTATACCACGAGAGATTTCCACCCTGCACGACCCATTTAGACCAGGTGTTGCCCCTAGATCGCCCTAACAATACCATGGGTACCTACAAGATACCATTTCTCTACTACTTCACAACTGAGCATGCGCATCATGACTTCACAGTCACACCATTATCAGGACACTGTATGACTCTACGCAAAAAAAGACATTCCATGCTACACTTCCAGGATGGTCCCTAAGCGCCCTGGTTTGTGGACCCCAAAATGCCATCTTTCGCTACTACTCGACTGCGAATGCGCAACATGACGTCACTTCCGGTCGTAGCCACACCAGTCGTAGTCTACATGCCTCACACACTTGGGACCATGATGTTCCCTAGATGGCTCAAGCAGGCCCTTGTACACCCGAACATGCCCCTTTCTAAAAGACATGTTTTCATCTGAACCCAGGATGGCACCTGAACCTCCCAGACACGCTCTTTCGAAGTCAAAAATACCACTTCTATCCTACACCTCTACCACACAACGAGAGCTTCGATCTGAAAACTTGCACGTCATATTTGAAACCATGATGATCCAGGATGGTTCGCTCCAACAAACATATATACTCCCTAAACTTACCACTTTTCATACTTTCGCATCGAATGCGCATGCGCATCTTGACGTCATTTACAGTCAAAACCACCCCACTGGTAATCTACACGCCAAAGGCTTCGGGTCGATACCCTCCATGACACAATGTGATCACGAATGGCTCTTGAAGCGCACCCTCAAACTCCCCGATTTCTCTACTATTTTCGACTGCGCATGCGCACCAAGTGGTCGTTCCAGCCCAACAACCCAACAACCCCCAGTCGTAGTCTGCTCTACGAGGGCTTCAATTTGATACCCTGCACTGTCCATTCAGGCCAAGAATGATCCCCAGATCGCTCAAGCACCCACCTGCGCACCCCTGAAATCCCCTCTTTCACTAATACACCCCGCCAGCGCGTGCGCACTTTAACGTCGCTTTCGGTCTGGACCATCCCAAGCGTATTCTGCTTCATGTGGGCTTCAAGACAATACCCCTATAATAGTCTATGGTGTCTACGAATGATACCTAATCCGCTGAAACACTCACCGCGGCACCGCTAAAACACCCTCATTCGCTCGACTGCGCATGTGCACGATGCCGTCATACCCGTTGCAGGCCACACCGAATGAAGTTAATTCTACGAGCCCAAGATGAGAACCTACACGGCCTATCGGGACCACGTATGGCCCATCTAGACCACTTCGTTTCTCCTTATTTTTGAGTGTAAAGTCCGTTTCTCCGCATTTTCCCGAAAAATCTTAGTTTTGGTCTACCCGCCAGTCACGTGACCGGAAGTGACCTCCAAGGATTACCCTTATACATGGTTTGAAATGGAGGTCGTGAGAAGATTTCGAATATACTTGCCTACTACCTCATCATTGGCGTCACAATTAGATGGAGATTGGTGGCGGATGAGTGCGAACGCCGAAAGCGTACGTTCTCCATTCGAAATTACCATATCTCTAGTCCCTGCCAATCGCGAGATAACGGCTATTTTCGGTTTTGATGTCATTTCCGGTTGATCTACTTCATTCACGACAACCCTCCTATACTTTGTCATCGCGGAATCCCGTTGACCTATTTTGGTTACCCTGACGTCAATCAAAGTCGGCCACAGGAGTCAAACGACAAATGCGGTGGTCCACGTCCTCCCATGTTAAAGACATAGGACTAGGTCATCTCAATTGATCCGCTTTACTACTCATGTAACAAAAGATAAATGATACGTCATCGTCGCATGTGATAAGATTCGTAATGCAATGTAATGCTCTTGCGCTTTCTCCAATGTCGGACCTCAGTTATTTATTTTGTATTATGCCTAATATTTCACATTGGATTTGTTATAGGACGCCTTTGCCCAGACCACTCTTCGGCCCAGATACAAAGTTACTACAATTATAGTAAGTGAAAATTAATCGCAAGGAATTATTCATTCCTAATGTCCCCGGTGACATTTTAAAGTCTCGGACGCAAAATTCATGTACATTTCCTGTTTGACATTGGGAAAATGTGATATGAAATGTCACGAGAAAAGTCACTCTTGCTGGGTCGCATTACATCCCGATACCGACCAAAACAGGCGGATACTTATAAAACAGACTGATACTAAAACTAATACAGACCAATACACATATGTCACAGATTATGACCCTAAATGTTGTAATTGGTGCTTTTGAAGCAAACTGGATGAAAAACTGCATACACTCTCAAAGGAGTTAAGGGTAGCCTAATGAGCCCTCCTACCCACACTTTTACACACCCTCTAGAACTTGTCTTAAAACAGCTAAAATGTATGTATTTCTTGAAAGCACATTTCCTAAGTATTGCAAATACACAAATTTGTTCACTATAAACCAGTAGGTTGTAAAGATATTCGGATTTTTAAAAAATTTAATTTTAAAGGAGGGATCAGTATCCTTCAGTTAAATGACATTCAGCTAAGAATTTACTGTTTTGAGGTTACCGGTATACGAATTTATAAGCTGATCGAATCCTACAGCTGGTACAGTGGTTTTTAAATTTATACTCCAATGAACGGAAAAAACCCACGGTCAATCCTCACAATCAAATTAAAGCAAAATTAATTAAATAAAAGAATAAATTAAACGTGATACAAACGAACTCTAACAGTGGGAGTAGTATATAAAGTTGAAATTGGGGCTCATTTTGCGCAAATTGGGCTCACGTGACCGGAAGTTGCAGCGCCTGGGGTCAAAGGTCAGTTTCGGTCACGTGAGCGGAAGTGACGTCACGAGACAGGTGGCAGGTGTCGAAAACTGGGCAAAAGGGGACCCAATTTGCGCAAAATGAGCCCCAATTTCAACTTTGGGCCGATGGAGTCGTATGAGGTATCACTGTGAAGCACACATGAGGGGGCATCTGCCTGGACTAGTGTCTCTGGCGTGGTCACCATTCTGCGCATGCGCAGACAGGGAATTGTGGGAAAAGGGTATGGAAATAGACGTTTTCGGGTCTGTATGGGCCACTATTGGTTCTATGGAGTCGTATGAGGTATCCATGTCAAGCA
>JAVTVY010045586.1:0-21290 GCA_036873755.1 Hanleya hanleyi
CAGCACTATCAACATCCGGTTTCAATCAGGCAGGACATGGAAATTGATATCTTCCCGCAAGCCGTTTTTATTTAACGTTGTTCAAGTTGTATTTAAAAGTGTTTACTCAATAGTAAGGATTTGCTTTTCTGTGGGAATCTGACTCCCGTCCGCACTCCCACAAGATAATTTAAGCGCAATCCAACAGATTCCCGAAAAATTATAAATCTGTTATGTACAGGAATTATAAATTTCGATTCCCATGGAGTTAGATTGTGGAAATCTGTTTAGATTCCCGTTAATTTCACCCAAAAGCGAGGCCCGTAGTGGGTGCTTGGAAAGTGAATAATATCTGATCGAAAAAGTCCCTCTCACTCTTCAAACCATGGCCACCAGCCTATGCGAAACATTTGTGTCTCAATATTAAACTCTTATCCGGAGGTTGGTTATTTCTATCGATAATATTGACTATGTAACTTCTCTCAGCTCTCAGGAAAATATTAAACATTTAAAGTTGAACCCACTAATATAACGCAAACTGTTTGCTCAAACCCTCATTATCATTATATAATTCACAATTTAAACGATTCAGAACAATAATGTAGGTTCAATATTTAAAATAAGATCAACGGAATAACATACAGGAAAAATACTATTGTGCATTTTTTTTTGGTCTGTATGCCTTTTATCACAGTTAAGATATTTTCGCACTAAAATAATAATACATAACATGTAAGCTATGTCATATGTAGTATATGTGGTCCTGTATCTCGACGACACTAACATATATGTGTGTACACAAAAATATATCTGGGACATGAACAATTTACTAGTGTATATAAAGTCATATTATGTAGGCAATTTCAAGTTTTCAAGTTCATGTTATATGAGAATATTTACTCAAATATCTCTAAAAGGTGTCCCCCATCTTATTGAGACTGTGCAAATATGAGCGATCAGGTGTTTTGCAAAACGTGAGTGTTAGCCCTGATACAATCTATTTCCACCTTCCAGAGATGATTGTACAACTTTTCGTCGAACAGTGTATTCATTCATACAACACTAAGCATGCTGACATGAATGTCTTTTGAAGATAGTTTGTCTTTACCACTTTCAGGAGTTCTCTCTGACTCCGTAATACTTTGGGACGAACCGTTGGAGCTTTTGGGTTTGTTCCTGTGCCCTAGTGAGTACAAGATTTTATCCCAAAATAATTTATCGCCAACCTGTATATAAGTGAACGTTTCCAAACATTTCCGAAGGTCTGCGTCCAACTCTGACTTGGGAACGTCTTCTAGAAGTATCACTATCAAGTGCTTTCGTTTCTCTATGAGACTCTGATGCATAGCAGTTCGAAATTCGTAAATACACCACTCACTCTCAACATAATTCCGAGACAGAACCATAACAGTATGTCGACTAGATTCCACACTTTGTACCACATTGTCTGCAATGGCCGCACCGATTTCAAAATCCCGATGGTGAACACACAATTTGAACCTCTCGCCTTTCTCGTTGTTTTCCAGACGCTGAACGAGAGTTCGTAACACCCAGTTGTCGTCCTTGCTACTGTACGATATGAAAGCGTCGTAGTTTTTACCCTCATACGAATCCACTGGCTGGCACGGCAGAACAATGTGAAGTCTTGTGTAGACTAAGATAACGACTTCTCGCCGATACCGAAGCAAGACGAGAACTGTAATTCCTAACACAACAACAACAGCAGACAGTATCACTACCAAAACAATATGAACTTTGGGGAGTTCGGTTTGGCATATGATTTCTTCTTGAGTCAAGTCTCGAATTTTCTTCCCTATACGAGATACAGGAGATTGGCAAACCAAGTCTCGCACATACTCGTATTCTCCGAGATCTGGTATTGCTTGGAACTCGTATAAATCCTTGATGGCCCCACAGCTGCAATTGATTGGGTTATTTGAAAAGTCCACGACGGCTGATTCTAAATCATTTAAGGTCAAAATATCACTCGCCGTTACCGTCGTAATGTTGTTGTACTGGAGGTTAATTTTTCCGATGCCATCTACTGCAAAACTTTTCTCCAAAAAGAATATTCGAGATATGTTGTTGTGAGAGAGGTCGAGATAATCCAGTTTTGGGAATTCACCTCGCCATTTCTGTAACTCTTCGGGAACAATACGAAAGCCATTGTGAGACAAATCAAAGGACTGAAGCTTTGGATATATGGACTGTTCTAATAGAAGACGCATGTAAACTCCCGCGACGTTTTTCTTGTGATTGTCCGCAAAATAACGCATATTACGGTAGTTACATTTTGCATTCAAATTACGAAAACCACTCCAAAATAAATCAGCAGTTTCGTCCAAATCGAAAGTTTCCGTTGCGGACGAATCATTCCCGAGATCGGTGTAGTCTTCATCAACATATTCATTGTCCTCCAGGTCATTACTACAGTTAGTGAAAACCTGTTTTTCCAAAGTGAGGGGTCCACAGGATACATCAGTGGACAGGCCTGCTATCTCCATTATCGTACGTCCTAATTCAAGGAGGTTGATCATGGCAATAGTACTGTCCAGTTCCATAACACGAATCTCGTCCGGTATTTCTGTAATGTTTGTGGAGAAATACTCCGAGTAGTATTCGTTAAGTTTGCATCTCTGAACTTTAATGAATACCAGATTTTTGGCTTTCATGGGCCACGGTAGGTAAAATGATCCTTCCGAACTGTCACATACAACTTTTATAGCGAGTTTTGTGGCGTTCTGCTTCTCGCTCCATTTACGAAAGTCGATGAAACTAATGCTGTCTGAATTACGCAAGTGACACGAAATCTGAACCATATTTCTAACCTCAGTCGGCGTTAACGTGGAGAAGTTCCAGTCCACGAACATTTCCTTCCTAGTACAGAGTGGTCCCCATCCCATAGGCAAATCCAAGAGGGGCATTGGTGAATCATTCGACCTGTTATGTCGTGTTGTTTCGTCTTGGCTTGTTGACAAAGACCACTGAGTTGAGTTGGAGATATTTCTGGTGCCTACCGGCAAACTTCGTCTAATAGTACCCGTGTTCACAACATGGGTCAAAGCAAAACTTAATGCGAGCGAGAAGATGATATTTCCCAAGGAGTTAAGATTGACTCGCCGATCAGGGATACTTCTCGGAGTCGCCATGTTTGTTAGTTCTTAACTTCGGCCCGCTCCTCTTCCTTTCGATAGCGGAGTTGACGACATCATATCAAGTAAGCACACATTGACACGTCATTCCGGCTGTTGAGAATATGCGTGAAATGTATACACGAAATGTTGAAACGAAACTGGCTGCTGTGTATTAGCCTGAACTGTCCATCATTTCCATGAAACATCGTTACTGTACCAGGCCTATACGTTACCCAGTTGCTTCTGCTGGACTTCTCAGTCTTCCGTACAAGTCAACTAAGATTCGACAGAGAGAGCTTAGACGTATAATTACATGACCCAGATTTCAGTCAAAATTCTATCCGCTATGGCAGAATAGGCTGCCCGTTAAAAACAACACAGACGATATCAATGCCTTGGGGCGGAGTTATTCTTTGTGTAACCTCCTCGTATGACTTATATCCGGCATCATCCGAACGCATGGCACGATCATACGTAGAAAGCTAAGATGATATCCGGGAACATGTGTGTGTTGGTCCAAACTAGGATAAAGGTCAAAGGTTGGGCGTGTTTAAAGTCCCCCTGTGTCACGGATAGAGAACAGTTTACAAGTGTCAAAATGTGTCAGCGGCCTGACCAGTATATGTCTGGCCGCAGTGGACGAAAATCTCCATTAAGCATGCGTATATAGTCAGTATAGTGGATAGTGGATATTAATTTCAATAAGTGTCCATATAAATTCAAAACCAATCACAGGGCAGTTTTATATATGCGTGTCAGATATATTTTGATGCGAATGAAATCATTTCATATCCATATTAATTCAGAAATCATCCACATTTATAAAACATTATTTAGGCACTAATTTCGATTTTATCTTCATAATAATATATAGATTTATGTCGGAGAGTACTCATTTATATAGGATATATATCGACCAATAGAATAGCAAGAATTATATGCGATATAATTAGCTTACCTTCCTGCAAGAATTTCAGACCGTTTCGAAGATGTGTGGACATAAAACAGTAGACAGACTTCGATAGCGTTATTACTATCCTGGTTTATTTATTGATTGATTTATTTGTTCAATAATTAAAAATAACCAACTGACCGAAATCCAATTGTAAGTTATTGAAACGCTATATACCGAGTGACTTCGACATTCAAAAAGAAAATATAGTATCCATATTGTGCTTAGCCTTACAGGCCCAACCGCACCCAGAACTATCAAACTGCCATTCTCGGGAGGTGTCGCTCTAAATTGCGATCTCCAGAGGTAAACAAGGTATACTTCCATCAAAATCATATATCAAATGAAATCTTATGCCATCGAGAATCTACTTCAGCGTTTGACTACGAGCTGCCGTTTATGACAATATTAGTAGCATGTTATATATATATTTGAAAATAAAAAATATGGTGATAATGTTTGAATATGGCGTGAATTGGGTCGTTATATAGAAATGTTGTTATATTGTTACAAAATATAGGATGGTTTTATCATGCATTGTCACATTTGTGGCAATGTATATGAAATGTTATTTATATAGGAGTAAAATGCAAACTATTTATATATATATATATATGAAGAGTTGAGTAATTATATACACTCTACATTGATTTGCTCAACATATACACCGATTGAACGTACATAGTGTAAACTGATATGTACATAGACCGACTGAATGCGGCGTATTTGACGGAAGAGGCTTAGAGGATATGGCACGCGGACGTATGTTGTGCGTATGCTCTGGCCATAGGACAAAACCCCAGCGGACAAAACCCTAGTGGACAAAACCCCAGCTGACAAAACCTCAGTGGACAAAAACCCAGCGGACAAAACCCCAATCGAACAAAACCCCCAATTTTAACTTTTGTGTGGAAAAAATTATATTAGCCATACAACAACATTAAGAGATTTTACCTATATTCTTTTATTAAATTAAGATCAATATATACATTTACACACAAAAATGTGACATTTCACATTTAGTTTTCTTTTTGCTTAGTAATCTATCTATCGGTGTCGGGATTCTACCGTTCTATCCTTTATAAATATGGATTGACGATGACTTTAATATGCTGATACGCATGAAGTCTGAGCTTCACCAGTCTGACTGTAGGTGCGACTTGCTGGAGTTAGTTTTATACTATAATGGGATGCACGCATCCTTCCTTATTTTTTTGATGGCAGCCCATACGGTTGGATGGGAATACCCATAGAGCAGTCCGCTAATCCTCTACTGAGAAGATTAGTGGAGATTAGGGGGAAAAATGATTATCATTGGGGATTAATGAAGAAAAAAAATACTCAGAATTGAAAGCATATTTAGAAGTAAACACAAATTTAAAAAAAAAATAAGTGGTGTTTTGCCTGGGGTTTTGTCCACTTTTCCTGTTCTGGGGATTTTTGTGTTGGGGTTTTGTCCACTGTGGTTTTGTCCTCTGGTGTTTTGTCCGTTGGTGTTTTGTCCACTGGGCTTTTGTCCGTATCCCATTCTCGTTCAAGTTCAAGTTCGGTTCGTAATTTCCCCCTTTGAGAGAGGCACCTCCTTACGGAGTACATATTAATATACAATCAATTAAGAACCTCTCAACATTTTATAGCTCAACTATCGTGCTGTGAAGTGAACATTTATTATACAATTCTACAATTGGACGAACTACTATCCTGAAAGTACATTTATACAATTCTACAATTTGGACGAACTACCATCCTGAAAGTGCTGTGATAGTCTAACCATGCATGTGAGCTTCCTAGCGGTGTATGCGATGTACTACTGTGAGTGAATTTATATAGCGGTCACTGAAAGACACCCAAGTACTTTATTCCCCAAGTGCCTCCGCTGGCGAAGGTCTAGCGTAGCAACTAGTTCCACCATCAGTCCATTTTACCCTGGACACCGAATCAGTCCACCGCCTTGTGAATAGGCGAGTATATATGTTAGCGGTCACTGGCGAGGAGCGAACCCACGCCAGCTGTGGCACTCCGGGTCAGAGTCAAACACCCTAACCACTCGGCCAGGACACGCTCACAAGCTGACATTGGGGCTCATATGGGAGCAAATATAATCCTAAGTAAATTTATACTATCATTTAAGGGAGAAAAGCACGTTTTTGACTCAGTCGATTTTGTCGGTAATTTTCGGGATTTTCCGTCAAGTGACGTCACAAGAGGCACCCATCATGTCGCCTGCTTTCTGAGATTGTCACTTCTTTTCCAAGCCGGTAGTATCCAAATTATGCCAAAACATTGGGGGAGTTGCGTATGCTCCAAACATTTTTCACATGGCTGCTTCCGAGTGAAGACGTATCTAAAAGCTGACCGAACTCACGGGAGCCAAGTCGCTCTCCAGGACGGTCCGTCCGGAGGACGGTCTAGTATCATTGTCTTCGCGGCGTGTGTGTGATCGATATACTTAAGTATATAAATCCCTTCAGCTAAGCAATGATTTATCATATAAGTGTGCCGTAACTTGGATATTTCTCCGAATCTCGGTAAAACAAAAAGCAACAATCTTAATTTGATTTTCAAAATCGGCGTACACGAACTTGGGAGAAAACTTGTTTGAGAACAATCAAAAATCGACTTTGACCCGGCGTGCACTGACAACATTTTTGATACACATGCTGTGAATGCATGTTGTTTGATTGAATTCGTTCTTTGGAATTTGCTTTCTTTGCAAATGAGTTTTATCAGTATTCAGAATGATAATAAGTTTTATCAATATCCAGAATGATAATATAATAATTGATCAATTGAGTCAAGCATTTTGCCAAAAAAATACATATTCTTAAATTTTTAGGAAATATTTCTTTTAGACTTTATAACAAAAATGAAACATATCTTATCAGAAATTATGTAATACTCAAAATTATTTACTCACTTTCTCCCAATCTTTTAACCAATTTCTCAAAAACATATTCTTATGCTATACCGGTTTTTCATATAAATACATCAACAATGGATACAGTTGGGTGATATATTTATTCATTAATAAAAACTAATTGGATATAACTTTTTCAACAAACACTTGTACAAAAAAAACCTCAAGCAATTTCATATAGCCAATCTATTATTACTCAATAAAACCAAAATCCTGAAATTCAAAACATCGCTGTAGCATTTATCCATGAGAGAATGATATATCCTAGCAAATGTTTCATATATATATATTACCACAAAATATGAAGCCATGTCGGCATACCAATAGGACTATATATTTCAAAACAAACCTCCCAATACAAATGAAGATATATGGGTAAAACTGTATGTTTCTTTTCAGCCAGTTGTGTGTTTATTTCCAACAAGGTGTGGATTCTTCAGATCAAGTCCTATATCTACCTGGGATTTACACCTTTCTATGAGGCGCCGTTTGTGACAATATTGTCAACGACAAATATATAGAGTTAAAACCAAAATATAAAGTCGCCGTTTGTGAAAATATTGTCAAACACAAATATATAGTTAAAACCTTTGTAAATATATATAAAACGAAATAAATAGGGCCTATATATAAAGTTTTTTTTTTTTTTTTTTATAAATATTTTTTTAACATAAATAACGGTAGAAAGTTAAGACGTTAAATGTAACGTAAATATAAAGTACACGAACAAACTTAAAATTATAGAGTAGAATGTGTAGAGCGCGCGAGTGATACTGGTTAATCAAAACTGTAACTGAGTTCTGAAGCGAAACGATGACAGCGGTGAAAGCCACTCGCATGTCACAGATGTGGCGAATCAAACAATAAGATCACGTACCTGAACATATATCAGTTCACTGCCATAGTGATTTAGTAAAGCCCTATTCCAATTTTCAACAATTACTGTTATCATTTACAATCGTACTTCAGAGTTATCACATCAATTAGATATAAATACATCTACTTATAAATCACCATAAGATATCCTAGCCTGCAGCCAATATCACGGCCTGTCCCTTAGGTGTTCAATCTACGATTCCGCCGGCCAAGTCGCTGGTTGCTATTTGCCGCATAAAAACATCAACAGAAGTTGAAATAAAACATGCGCAATAACGATGCATTAATTATGCGCAACACAAATATTAGGCAATTTGAAATCCTACTGAATATGAGCATATTTCATTGATCAGAATATGATCATTCATAGCCTAGTTATAGGATTTGGAATTATATTGTCGTTTTGTATATTTTATCGTTTTTCGATAATTTCCGAATTTCCAAACAAGACAAAAATTTGCAGGGAACTTGGTATAAGTACAGCGAATGTGGAAACTAATGGGTCATGAGGAACCGGTTGCACTATGCTGGTATCATCAAACGTACCGCTCTCAAATTATGAAAGAACCATGGCGTATACTGTGGGAACCACCAGTGTGGATTGTACTGTTGCGTTCACCGTTCTTCGTTTTCATTATCGAGATCATTTATTATAGCATGATACGCTTACTTGATCTCAAACTTTTTAGGTTTTAAGTTAGTATAACGTAAGTAGAATAAAATAAACTGTTGATATTCGTAAGCGCTAGGTACTGGGTTCAATCCCTGGCCGGGTCATACCAAAGACTTGAAAAATGGAACTTGTTGCTTCCTCGCTTACGCTCAGTATTAAGAGGATAGAACAAGGACGGTGTCAGTATAATGTGACTGAGTGGGGTGTCATGTTTGCCTACGGAATGATATTTCGGTGGGACAGCAGTATAAAATGGCAGCATTAGATCTGCTCGGTTGCAAGTCGTTAACCACACCCCTCCCACTCACCTCCCTTCCCTTCCCCGTCGTGATATAGCTGAAAAAATGTTGAAAGCGACGTTAAACCCTATTCACTCACTCGTCAGCGTATATAATAGGGTTAATACCGATGCCCGTCAAGAACCCCACGCGTATTGAAGATCAATTAGCGATTAGCACGCAGGGGTAAAACGGCTTCGACTGATTCCTTAGTTACTAGTAACAGCTTCGAGGCAGCGCAAAAGTGAAAAAAGGCCAATCTAGTATTCTTCATGAGCCATTAGTTTCCACATTCGCTGTACTTATACCAAGTACAAATTTTCGTCTTGTTTGGAAATGCGGAAATTATCGAAAAACGATAAAATATACAAAAACGACAATATAATTACAAATCCTATAACTAAGCTATGAATGGTCATATTCTGATCAATGAAATATGCTCATATTCAGTATGATTTCAAATTGCCTAATATTTGTGCTGCGCATAATTAATACATCGTTATTGCGCATGTTTTATTTCAACTTCTGTTGATGTTTTTATGCGGCAAATAGCAACCAGCGACTTGGCCAGCGGAATCGTGGATTGAACATCAAAGGGACAGGCTATGATATTGGCTGCAGGCTAGGATATCTTATGTTGATTTATAAGTAGATGTACTTATATCTAATTGATGTGATATCTCTGAAGTACGATTGTAAATGACAACAGTAATTGTTGAAAATTGGAATAGGCCTCTACTAAATTATAATGGCAGTGAGCTGAAATATGTTCAGGTACGTGATCTTATTGTTTGATTCGCCACATCTGTGACATGCGAGTGGCTTTCACCGCTGTCATAGTTTCGCTTCAGAACCCAGTTGCAGTTTTGATTAACCAGTATCACTCGCGCGCACATCGATTGCGCAGCTTCCTTTGGGCATATGCGGTTTACATGTACACTTTATTTAAGTTTGTTCGTGTACTTTATATTTACGTTAAATTTAACGTCTTAACTTCCTATCGTTATTTATGTTAAAAAAATATTTATAAAAAAAAAAAAAAAAACTTTATATATAGGCCCTATTTATTTCGTTTTATATATATTTACAAAGGTTTTAACTATATATTTGTGTTTGACAATATTTTCAAAAACGGCGACTTTATATTTTGGTTTTAACTCTATATATTTGTCGTTGACAATATTGTCACAAACGGCGCCTCCTTTCTGCAGTAGGCTATATGAATGACTTTTACAGTTGTTTATTGTTATAATTTTACATCAAAAATACTTACCACTGAGACTAAACAATACAAACATGACTGTTCACCTGAGGCCAAAGATTCATTCAATTCTTTGTGCAGGTGGGGGGGTTAAACAATTACCAATACTGTTCAAAACAAGAAATTGAATTGTGAATACCAATATTTACGGACGTTGTGTTATTAAAAATGCAAAACAATTAGCTATAAACAACAAGCTGACATTGTGGTCGATCTGATTTTGGTATCTATCTGAGAATAAGACTGACAGCATGATTAATACAAGTGCCAAAACACATACATGATAAACACATACCAAAATTTGTTTAAAACCAGTTGATGCATATTTTCTAACCATTTAGTTTTCTTTATTAGTTGTTTTATTTGGCTAATTTCTATATCATGATAGTTTTTTTTGCTTTCAAGAGAACACAGTTTATTCATTTGTCATTAAACTTGTCGTAATTTTTAAAGCAAGGAACTAGAATATATGGGCCTATATATTATATAAATAATTTCAAAAATAATGTATTCGTTACAAGTCCAATTCAAAACAAGTTTTATTTTTTATGTTATCGGCGTGAAAACATTCAGTTTATCGGTAGGCCTACATCATGTATCGATAGTTTCAGATAGAAGGAATTTTATTGTTAACTTAATGTATGGGTGAAGCACATCGGGTATACATCTCGCAAAAACATTGAAAGAATGAATTTAGTAGTTTCGGCTCTTCCGAACTGTTTTAGAAGAACTCGATATGCAAGCGCCGTTCTCACTCGTCGCGTCCTTCTTAATGCCAGAGTACGTAAAGAGTTACTCCCCCTGGTATCACAGACCGTCCCCAGAAGAGACCGGTGTACGAACATTTCCCCCAGTGGACATTTCCCCCAACGGACATTTCCCCCATGGACATTTCCCCCAGTGGGCATTTCCCCCAGTGGACATTTCCCCATCCTATATTTTTAGGTTATTTTAAACATAGTTTTTAAATAATTTGAAAATAACACACATTTTTTTATATTTTTTTTTTGTTTTATATATAAAAAGGATTTCCACATATGTTTTACGATAAATGAGTCACATAGTGATAAGACAGTATATATCAGTATTATACAGTCTTATAGCACATTTGAAAACAATATGAAAGATATATGAATATTATATGTTATCACTATGTGATTTATTATATTGTTTAAAAATGTGCTATTTAATATATAATATGCTTTCTCGTAAAACTTATTGTAAAAATAGGCCCATGTGCTATATTGTTTAAAAATGTGCTATAAGATTGTATAATACTGCTATATACTGTGTATATGTATAATATCTTAGCACTATTTGACTCGTTTATCATAAAACATATGTGGAAATCCTCACATCCTTTTTATAGAAAATAAAAAAATATTTAAAAAAAATTGTGGGTTTTTTTTGGGCCAAATTATTTAAAAACTATGTTCAAAATAACCTAAAAATATAGGGTGGGGGAAATGTCCACTGGGGAAAATGTCCACTGGGGGAAATGTCCATGGGGGAAATGTCCACAGTGGGGGAAATGCCCTGGATTCGAAGAGACCGTGCTGTGCAGAATAAGAGTTCCCGTGAGCACGGTCAGCTTTTGTTGGAACTGCAAAAATCGATGTTTTCAAGTGAGTAAGTTAAACTTTTGATTTGACATTATTTGGCCGATATTTAGTATATGTGAGAAATTTGTTGGAAGAACGAAATTCGGTAGACGTGACTAGAAAACTGAAATGTATATGTGGTGGCGAAATATGGGGTCTGCCTGGCAGTAGCATGATCTCGTATACATTTGTTGAAGTTCAAGTCGTCGAGAGAACGTTACGGTGCAAGGTAAACTCCTCTTAGCTTTATCTATTTGAGGAATGAAGCATAGCTTGTAAGTCGTGTCCCAATTTAGGGTCTGCTAGTATAGTGGCTGTGTAGATTGTTCCGTGTTTATCTTGATACCGGTACTTTAAGCAGGTCAGAGCAAAGGGCTAAATGGGATATATATCCCAGTTGGGATATTAAATCCAAGTTTGGCTATTGAAATATTTGACTGATTTTCATACTAAACCGCAATGGCGAATTTCGGCAACTAAACTACAAATACAAGACAGAATCTACTTCAGAAAACTGCCAATGCGATTGTATAATTTTGCTGACTTTTTCTTGCCAAAAGTAGATAAATAAACAAATTGCTTATGGATAACAACTTCTAGTTTATTCAGGACGACGTTTCGATACAGGTACTAGTATCGTTCTCAAGTCAATGACATCAGTAAGTAAATAATCAGTATATATACAGTTCCTGAGTAAATGTCAATAGGATGGTAACAATAGTATTATACTAGGTGAGAAATTTATAATAGGACAGGATTAGACTGTGGATATGGCTAGATTAATTAACAAGGTAGATTAATTAACACGGTGGGCTTCTAGGCACGGTGGGGTTCCTGGATTAGTAGGTCATAGGCGCTGGGGATGAATAGGCCCTGGTCTCTGTTCAGTTGTGGTTTTGTTCTTTTGATGTGGATGGCCTCCAGTAGTTTTCTTTTTTTCCCAGTGCATGTGGTTTGTGGCAAGGGGTTTGGTGTTGTTCCAGTTGATTGAGTGGGTGGGGTTTTCTTTGATGTGGTCCGAAACTGCTGATTTCCCGTCTTGTTTGGTCACAGATGATTTGTGTTCTTTCATTCGTTTATTGAGGGGAGCTTGATGTTTCGCCGATGTAATGTTTTTTGCAACTGCACTCCAACTTGTAGATTACACCTTTTGGCTGGGGTTGGGTGTTTGGGGCTTTTTTACCGGTCGCATTGATGTGATTCTTCAGTTTTCTGTTGGTTGCAAAGGTTGTCTGGATGCTGACTCGTGTCTGGAGTAGTCTGGCGACCTGGTGACTTGTCTTGCCTATATAGGGTAGAGTTATTCGGATATTTTTGCCAAAAGTATTCTCCATGATATTGCAATTATGTGCATTATTTTCTCGTGTTGTTGTTGCACTATACTTCTCATCACTCACCACTGTTATATGTCTTAATACGAACAGAATAACTAGCAAAATATGCCAGCTTGAAAATTTGAAAGTATAAAAAAATATCCAAAGTGGGATATTTTATCCCAATTGGGATATTCTCCCAGTTTAGTCCTTTTCTCTGACCTGTTGACCCCTCTTGGGTCGTAATTGATTCGATGAATCAAATCAATGCTTTATTCGATGAGATCGCTGAAAGAGTCCATATGATATGTGTACATGTTGAAGGAAATTGCGGTCGATACTTCATGTAAGCAAGCACGAGAGAGAATATATAGAGGACTTTTTCCTCTAAGGCAGAATGGAGCAGCACAATGGAAAATCAAAGACGTTCTTCCTGCTGATACTTTGCACTGGCAGTGTCACAATGGAAGGAAGGTGGAATTTATCGGTACGGCCGAATGGAACGGAACGATGAACAATTTAAGACCATCTTTCTTTAAACTAATGTTAGTAGTATAGTAAGTGGATTTAAGGTCACATTTTCCAGTGAGGTAACTCTTGCATCCGACATCTTTTTCATATATAAAATCTATAGCTTGGGATATATCCCTCATGTACATACCTATTTTTAGAAATTGTGATATCGTTTTACTCATATTTTTATACTGTTATTGTCCATGTTATAGCAATGTTTTGTCGGTAAAATATCTCGCTCAGAGCTAATGTTTATCATGTTTTAAAACTGACAACCGACTTTAAATAAAATTTCTTGAATCTTGAATCTTGAATCTTGAAACCAGCTCGAGAGACCAAAAACTACCTCCAACACAGAAGAGTTCCAATGGGGAGGTAACTATTGCACGTGATGATTTTTTGACATATTCCTGGTTATCTTCCCTGATTCGAACATTTGCATGTTAAATCTATACGGGAAAATGCCTGTATGGGGTATGGATGGTCCGATTGGGTCGTATGAGGTATCAATGTGAAGCATTCGTGAAGGCGCATCTGATGGGCTGGGTGTGGGATTGAAATATCGTCATTCTACGCATGCGCGGTAGACAAAGGTTATGGAAATAGACGTTTTGGGGTCTAGGTGGGCCACTAATGGCCTGATTGTGTCGAGTGAGATATCAATGTGAAGCATATGTGAAGGGGCATCCGACGGAGTGGCTGTGGGGTTGGAATATCGTCATTCTGCGCAGGCGCAGTAGACGATGTGTATGGAAATAGACGTTTTGGGATCTAGGGGAGCCCCTAATGGGCCGATGGAGTCGTATGAGGTATCAATGTGAAACATATGTGAGGGGGCAACCGTCTGGACTAGTGTCTCGGCCGTTGTAAACATTCTGCGCATGAGCAGACAGGGAATTGTGAGAAAAGGGGATGGAAATAGACCTTTTGGGATCTTGGTGGGCCACTAGTGGTCCTATGGAGTCGTATGAGGTATCAATGTGAAGCATATGTGAGGGGGCATCCGCCTGGACTAGTTCCTCGGCCGTTGTCAACATTCTGTGCATGCGCAGACAGGGAATTGTGGGAAACGGGCATGGAAATAGACGTTTTGCGGTCGAGGTGGGCCCCTATCGTCCGATGGGGTCGAGTAAGGTATCGTTGTGAAGGATACGTGAGGGGGCATCCGTCTGGACTAGTATGACGTGGAACTGACGTCATTCTGCGCATGCGCAGTAAACCAAGTGTATGGAAATAGACGGTTTGGGGTCTAGGTGGACCACTGATGGTCCAATGGAGTTGAGTGAGGTATCAATGTAAAGCAGTCGTGAGGGAGCATCCGCCTGGACTAGTGTGTCGTTCGTGTTCGACATTCTGCGCATGCGCAGACAGGGAATTGTGGGAAAAGGTTATGGTCAGCGATACGGATTTGATATTTGTGGAACATCATGATGTCTTGCCGGCATCATTGAAAACTGTTGACCGCTTCTCTCTTGCAGGAAACAAGCCTATGTTTATGTATACTATGATTGTCTTTTTGAATTTGGTGCTAATACTGTTATGTGGAAAATGGAATAGGTCTTTGGATTATGGACGCGGATATTCTCTAATGGACGACGGCTGGATTATGAATGACGGACTAGACGCTTGTAATGGAAATAGACGTGTTGGGGTCGAGGTGAGCCCATAGTGGGTCGATGGAGTCTTATGAGGTATCGTTGTGATTACAAGCGTCTAGTCCGTCATTCATAATCCAGCCGTCGTCCATTAGAGAATATCCGCGTCCATAATCCAAAGACCTATTCCATTTCCGACAGTATTAGCACTTGTTTCCTGCAAGAAGAAGCGGTCAACAGTTTTCAATGATGCCGGCAAGACATCACGATGTTCCAGAAATATCAAATCCGTATCGCTGATCAATATTCTTAATCCATAATATTCGTTATAGAGTCGTCATCTAAAAAAAGATGTATCTCAGTCACGCTTTGATTGTGACTGTTCATATGAGTACCATGAGGATCTTGAAGTACATGGGTTCATACGGCCCCTAGCCCAGGGTTAAGCGGAATTAGACACAAGTTACGAAACGTAGCGCCATAGATCTTGCACGCTACGTTCGTATTTTGCTATCAGCATGCGATATGTATCGCCAAATTTGAGAAACTTTGAGTGTAGGCGCTTGGTGGAATAGCCCTGTTTTTTAAGTTTCTGCACCAATGTTTTGTGACGTTGATTACAATCGCATTCGTGAAGGAGAGTCCGGCTGTACAAGTGTGTCGTTCGTGTTCAACATTCTGCGCATGCGCAGACAGGGAATTTTGGGAAAAGGGAATGGAAATAGACGGTTTGTGGTTTAGGTGGGCCACTATTGGGCCGTTGGAGTCGAGTGAGGTATCAATGTGAAGCACACGTGATGGAGCATCCAACTGGGTGGATGTGGGGTAGGAATATCGTCATTATGCGCATGCCCAGGCAGGCCGTGTTATGGAAATAGACATTTTGGGGCCGATATGGCCCACTAGTGGTCCAAATGGGCTGTGGGCATGCACAGTTGGGTGTAGTAAGTAAAGTGGCCATTTTGGGAAGTGAAGGAATTACAACACATATAAGGGAAGTGGGAAGAGGTGCCGACATACTGACTGCGTCATATGACTTCACAGAATAGTCTTCTGGTATCAAACTAAGGTATTTGGTGCAGAGATGGACCACTATTGCTCCGAATGCGTCGTTGGGGTGTCATCTTGTAGTTCTCGTGGTGCAGACCATCATTTGAGAAATGTTCACGTCATCTGTGATCTCATCGGTGACGTCGTCAGTAGGAGTAGTAGCCAAAGTGGGCATTTCGGGGGTATGAAGGAAGGTGTTTTGGGGTAGAAATGGACCATCCTTGGTCCGAATGCGTCCTGTGAAGTGGCATCTTGTAGAAACGCCCGCCAACGCCAAGCTCAACGCTTCAACGGCCTGGTGAATTAGCCCAAAAGCTCTGATTTTTCTAGACACTAATTCATTGGAAATGCAGTGACGCCCGTCAACGTCCGCCTTAACGCCCTAGCATAATGCCTTGACGCCATGATATAGATAGATGAGAGAAAAACAACAACAACAACAACAAGGATGAGAGAACAACAACAAGAACAACAACAACAAGTTTTCATATAGTTTATTCTCCCCAATGTTACATCATACCCACGCTGGGGGAGCCGCGTTGGGTATGTTTACAATTCGAGAAGACTCAAAGACCGCCATTTGGCGCTGTCATATTCGTTCTTGCCCGTTAGATATATTCTCGACTGCTCTTGTCCAATTAGAAGCCGTCCTTAAGCAAGTCCCATCTTCGACCATGTTCGCTCTCATCCGTGTGTTCTAATCGTCGTCGGGCAGGCCTGGATATTGTTCAGGCAGCATGTCCTGAAACAGTTGTTTGCGCATTCTGATAGCATTTTCCAGGGCCTCGTTGGGTGGTAGCCCCATCTTCTCTTCCAAGTGACGCTTGGTCTTCATGATGGACCTGTGCGTGGGGTCGCCTTTCACTTCGAGCGGTAGTAAGGTATACTTTTCATAAATCGCCTTGGCTGTTTTCCTGATGCAGGGGCGCATTTGGGTGTACGCCTGTTGTAAGTTATCCTGTCCTGCGTCCTCGGTCGCTGCAGCGTGAGTATTGATAGCTGCTGTCACAATACGATCCCAAAAGGTAGGTTCTACCTCACTTTCCTGGGATGTAGGCTGACTATCTAAGGTCAAGCTCTCCGTGTCAGTAGACAGACTGTCAGCAATCTCCGTTTCGGTATCAGTCGATACACTCTCAGCAGTCTCTGTATCAGCATCCGCCTCAACGGTCTTCTCGGAGTCTTCAATCCCATATTTTTCTGGTGTCGCATCATATCGTAATGTCCGGTGAACGTGCGTTCACACTCAGAACAAGTATAAACCATGTTGACGGTTGAACGTCGACTGTGTGTGTTTTGGGAAGACACTTGCTTTCATAGACAGTAACGCCAGCCAGCGCCCACTGTTACGCCTTAACGCCCTATCTGTACGCATTAACGCTTGTCTCAACGCTTTAACACACTTTTTTAACGCTTTAACGTCGTTTAATGATGCGTTCGAACAAATGTTGCTTTTGTGCTATTGCTCTGACATACGACGCTTTCCAGTTCATGCCCGAGGCTTTCAACATCGACGCTGTTTTTTTCGATTTCCATATGAACCGCATCCTTATCCAACAATTTCATATGTGTCACGAGGTCGACAAACTGCTGACGTAAAGCCCGTCGTAGTCTGGGTGCCAATCTGTTATGGGCTAACATTGCGGTTTCTTCTTTCGAATATCCTTTGTGTTGAAACTTGTATTCTGTGGCTCTCAACGTCTCGCCCATCTCGGCGTCTATACTTTCTTTGAACAAATCATTCCATAGCCTCGAGTTCACATTATGTTCATTCCCTTGTACGGGTTTGGTTTGGTCATTCACGGTTGGGTGAATTACTACAATCCCTCATCAGGACCTTATTGACCGTCTAAGTTCATTAATAGTATCTGTGTTCAAGAAAACTGATCGTAGATATATTAATGTCAGAAGCCATAAAGCATTCTTTAGCTCTACTACATACAAGAGATATCATTCATGGGATGTTTCTTTGTTTATAGAGTTGCTTGAATTTCTCATTAAAAATATCTATGTGAAATTTGGCAGCACAATATATCAACAGCATATAGGTATTCCAATGGGTACTAATTGTGCACCCCTATTGGCTGACCTATATCTGTTCTCTTATGAATATGACTATATGCAGGCGCTTTCAAAAACCGATCCGTTCAAAGCCCGTTCCTTCTCATTCACCAAACGCTATATAGACGATCTTCTCGCTGTGGATAATCGCTATATAAATGACGCAGTGAAGGATATATATCCACCTTCACTGGATTTGAAAGAAACTACAGACAGTCCTACAGGCACATCATATTTAGATCTATATCTCTATAAAAATGAAGCGGGCATTCTCTCTCGTCGACTTTATGACAAAAGAGATGATTACAATTTCGACATCGTAAACTATCCCTTTCTGGACAGTAATATTCCAGTGGGACCTGCATATGGCGTATACATATCTCGCTTAGTAGCATTTACTAGATCCTGTGTTAAATGTGACGATTTTAATCAACGTCACAAAACATTGGTGCAGAAACTTAAAAAACAGGGCTATTCCACCAAGCGCCTACACTCAAAGTTTCTCAAATTTGGCGATACATATCGCATGCTGATAGCAAAATACGAACGTAGCGTGCAAGATCTATGGCGCTACGTTTCGTAACTTGTGTCTAATTCCGCTTAACCCGGGGCTAGGGGCCGTATGAACCCATGTACTTCAAGATCCTCATGGTACTCATATGAACAGTCACAATCAAAGCGTGACTGAGATACATCATTTTTTAGATGACGACTCTATAACGAATATTATGGATTAAGAATACTGATCAGCGATACGGATTTGATATTTTTGGAACATCATGATGTCTTGCCGGCATCATTGAAAACTGTTGACCGCTTCTCTCTTGCAGGAAACAAGCCTATGTTTATGTATACTATGATTGTCTTTTTGAATTTGGTGCTAATACTGTTATATGGAAAATGGAATAGGTCTTTGGATTATGGACGCGGATATTCTCTAATGGACGACGGCTGGATTATGAATGACGGACTAGACGCTTGTAATATGACGTTGCGGTGATCCCTCGCCGAGTAACAGGTGGGTCGTCAGCCGACGATCTTCGGGGCTATGGGCTTTTAAATCTACGAATAGGTAGCCGTATGAACGACTTGTCGCCCCTTGACGTAAAGCCCGTCGTAGGCTGGGTGCCAATCTGTTATGGACTAAAATTGTGGCTTCTTTTTTCGAATATCCTTTGTGTTGAAACTTGTTTTCTGTGGCCCTCAACGTCTCGCCCATCTCGGCGTCCATAGTTTCTTTGGACAAATCCTTCCATAGCCTCGAGTTCACATTATGTTCATTCCCTTGTACGCGTTTGGTTTGGTCCTTCACGGTTGGGTGTTGCTGTTGCTGCTCTGCCAGGAGTGAACTCGGCGGATGGTGTAGGGGTATATGACGTTGCGGTGATCCCTCGCCGGATACCAGGTGGGTCGTCAGCCGACGATCTTCGGGCGTATGGGCTTTTAAATCTACGAACAGTTAGCCGTACGGACGACTTGTCGCCCCTTGAAACGCCTGCATGAAATGGCCGATGTTCTGAGGATAAATTCGACTACCAAATACACGGATTTGTGCTCTGTCAATGGGAATGACGAACAACACAAAGTATTGGAAGTACAAGGCAATATAAAGCTCTGGACGCCTTCCCTTGAGGAAAGAGATTCTGGGTCAAATAGATGACGGACAGATTCCGATGATGGGATCCTTTAGTAAAGAAGTCGGCGACGTGTGAATTGTCCTTCGCCGCACTCATCAGATCATGTAGCACTACCACGTTGGTCTGCTCGGGGTCAAATTACAAGCGTCTAGTCCGTCATTCATAATCCAGCCGTCGTCCATTAGAGAATATCCGCGTCCATAATCCAAAGACCTATTCCATTTTCCATATAACAGTATTAGCACCAAATTCAAAAAGACAATCATAGAATACATAAACATAGGCTTGTTTCCTGCAAGAGAGAAGCGGTCAACAGTTTTTCAATGATGCCGGCAAGACATCATGATGTTCCAAAAATATCAAATCCGTATCGCTGATCAGTACTCTTAATCCATAATATTCGTTGTAAAGTCGTTATCTAAAGAATGATGTATCTCAGTCACGCTTTGATTGTGACTGTTCATATGAGTACCATGAGGATCTTGAAGTACATGGGTTCATACCGCCCCTAGCCCCGGGTTAAGCGGAATTAGACACAAGTTACGAAACGTAGCGCCATAGATCTTGCACGCTACGTTCGTATTTTGCTATCAGCATGCGATATGTATCGCCAAATTTGAGAAACTTTGAGTGGAGGCGCTTGGTGGAATAGCCCTGTTTTATACGTTTCTGCAACAATGTTTTGTGACGTTGATTAAAATCATCACATTTAACACAGGATCTAGCAAATGCTACTAAGCGAGATATGTATATGCTATATGCAGGTCCCACTGGTATATTACTATCCAGAAAGGGATAGTTTACGATGTCGAAATTGTAATCATCTCTTTTGTCATAAAGTCGACGAGAGAGAATGCCCGCTTCATTTTTATAGAGATAGAGATCTAAATAAGATGTGCCTGTAGGGCTATCTGTAGTTTCCTTCAAATCCAGTGAAGGTGGATATAGTTCGTTTATGTCGTGGGGAATCCCTGGGACGAAGCTCATATTCTGTAGCCTTGTAGTTTCGTAGGCGGGCTGCCATTGGCTATAACACCAAACAACACATGTCGGAGCTGGGGTTGCCACACCTTCCTCTAAGAATTTCATCACCCAGGATGTCTTCCCGCATGCCGTAGGGTCGCTCACCGTCATCGTATAGGGATGCTCTACTGCTCTTGTTGGACTTAGAGCGGGACTCGGCTGTGTCTCTTGGTTGTGTTTGTGTTGATTGAGCCTGAGCATACTATTGCGACAAGAGAATGTTCTCTGACAGAACGTACACGTACACGACATGTTGATCAGTCGACCAATAGATATGGACTGATGAGGGGCACATGTTCATTCCTATTTTTACAGACACCATCACCAACACCACCACCGGGCGATGGTGGTGGTAGCTCCCGTGTGGCAGAGCTCTTGGATCGGAGCTCTTGGAGCTCAAAGCTTGTGGAGCTCAGAGCCCGGAAAT